>JASAND010029741.1:0-22863 GCA_030248195.1 Trissonchulus latispiculum | reverse complement strand
TTATTCCGGCTCTAGCCGGCTAGAGCCGGAATACCTATCAGGGGATTGTAGTATCTTTAGCATGTATTTCCATTTTTGCTATAGAAAATCTCCTATCTTTAACACAGGCCTAGCTATATACTATTTTTTGAAGTAATAATATGCAAATTAGGTTTGCGAGTATTTAATCTATTTGAGCTATCTGCATTTCCGCAGTTTCGACTGTCAGCAATCATAACGATTGCATGAATTTTGGCACCAATGTTGCTGCTGAGCAGTACACAGGTGTACTAAATATCCGTTGATGTGGAATTATGGATCTCAATAGTATAATACCTCCTTCCGTCCCAACTTGACTCTTCATTAAATTACATATGAAATTCACGTTCAATATATTGACTTTCATGTTCAATTTTAATTGAAAAACGTGTTAATAATAGCACCTGGAAAAGTAGTAATTAAAAATGAATTTTAATCATAGCAATATAGTTGGGTAGAATATGTTTTAATGCTTGACATGAGTCAATTGCCTGGCAACTACTTCACCAAATATTGGCACTAACGTTCTAGTTTTACATACCTTAAGGCAATTCTGCAACATTAATCATCAACACTATCGGGGAAGCTGCACACTTGCAGACATAGACCAGCAATTACAGTCTAACAATTCCTGACAAGCTTCCATGCTGTTCGGTTGCCTTGCTTCGTCGCGTTGCTGTGCACACCATACTTACGCGTGGGGGGGAGGTCGCTATTTCCTCCAGAGCTGGATCTCACCCTCCTGAGATGGTTCACCCAACCCCCTTCCCCCCCCCCGAATCCGGATTTTTCAGGTTTGTTGGACAAAAATCCAGCATCCTTCGGCAACTGGTTCTTCCTGACACATGTCTGCTGCACACTTGTCCGTAGCATGCGGCCTGTGATTTTATTACGGAGTCAATAAAGGAATAATGCCCTTTTGGGGGCCTACTTGTTGCTTCTTGAAGTAACTGTCTAGCTGTGTGCTATCGTGAAATATTACCAGTTTTCTTATTTTTGCGTCCAAAACTTATTGTTTTTGCGGAAATCAAATAATCAAATGTTTCTTGAGCTATGCAAACCGTATAATTAAACTAAGGGTGCCAATTTTAAGGTCTCAAAAATGCCAATTGTCTGAGGCCGGGTCATCAACTGCTATCCCATAGGCTGGTATCATAAGAAATGTTGTTTTTCCGTGAACACGACTAAATTTTTTCCAGTAATTGTGGAGTATTTATTAGAAGATGGTTTCGTCGTAATCTTCAATTCTTACGTAATTGCACAGTATTAACATTCTAACTAACTATTATTTATGTGATTTTAGGTTTATTTGATGCTTACGTAAAGATATTCACCGTGTGTGCCATTAAATCCCATAATTGCTTGTTTGCATTGATTAACGAGTATAATTTGATGCTTACAGTCAGATTTGGCTAGTATTTTCGACGTAAAACGTTTACCCTTTTGCAGTTACTAGTTGGCATAAAAAGTCTAAACTGTACAGATAATCTACTTTGCAAAAATGTAAACTACAACCAAATTAGTTGCCCCGTTAGCGAGAACCAGTGAGGGCAAGAATAACAATTTTGACATGATTCTTGCAATTTGATTAAAGCTAACTTTTGCCTTTTATGCTAAAGGCTGACAAAACGTATGAGTTATTTCGCAGTGCACTGCAAGAACTACTAGCTTGAGGTAAATTTACTGGCACAGATTTAGCTAATTGACACATATAATTAATACGAAACAATGGACAGCTTAGCTAATTTATATTACAAGTCTTGGAACAAAATTCAGCTCTAGACAGATGAAACAGACCAGCACGAAGCCCTTTATCTGCGATTCGTCCACTCCCTTCTTGCGGGCATACCTACGTGGACGAATCGAGGACCACCTGGTAATGTCGGCTATCCTGGGCTATCCGGCTACCTAATTTGCATATTACCCTAATACTGAAGTAGGTACTCATTCACACAGTTTATCATATTCATATCCCTCAGATCAACAAGCATTCAGCAACAAACAAACATTTATACACATTCACACCATCTTCCTGCCTAATACAGGAGTCCTAAAGTAAACTTCACGAAGATTGGTCTCATGCACCTGATGAGGACCGGTGAGCTACCACATATCAAGATAATCCAGTACAACTGACATTTCGGACTGTTTAAAATACTATCTTTAATTAATGTAAAGCTTAATGCGATCTGCAGCTTGACAATTATTGGTGGAGCATGCTACAGCTTGTTGAGTTTTGGAATCCCTGGATTATCCTAATATTGCTAATTACATTAATAATAATTATTCACTCAACCAACATACATACAGATTTGACAATTCTCACAACCCCTATCGTACAAGGGGAGTTTCCGTGAGTTGCCATCGCAATTATACAAAAACGCTCATTCTACATGCATGCAAATCATGACATTCTACAACCATTCAGCCAAACATCCTTGAAACTCGGTTACTTTCGGAACCTCACGCTCCATGAGGAGTTTACCCGAATAACCACCTTAGGTACTTTTTGGGGACACATTCACATCTATATTTTATAACACATCCACGCTTCTTTCTTGCAAAACATTTACCTTTCAGACTTACAAAACATTCACACCTCAGACTTGCAGAACATTCATACTTCAATCATACAAGACGTTCACACCTCAACTATACAAAACAACCATATTAATAATCATCTAGCTACTTAGACTAGCTAATAAACTAAACTTAGGCTCATTTGTGTACGAAATTTGTAGACTTTGAACTTCTCATTTGTGTACGAAATTTGTAGACTTTGAACTTTGTTGTGCGCGACTTTTACAGCTTTGCAATTCCTCAGAATTGCCTATAAAAGAAATTTTAAGGGAAAAGCATAAACTTTGCAAGTTTAAAAAGGTTTGACTTGAACTCTTTTGAAAGCCAGTGAGTAATAATTGCCAAGCAATTATTACTAGCAACAAAGAACAATAATTTAAACTAAATACACAATTAGTTAATGCTACAAAGATTGAGGAAGCCGGCCATTCCTCTTCAACGACTGCTTAATAATTAATTAAATTAAAAGTAAAAACGACTCATGTTTTGAGAATTGGCTTTTAAAATACCCTATAATTTTTTAATACCTAACGATTTTAACGCCGACCTAACGCTGAAATAAAACATAATACAGACTAGGGAACTTTTAAGACATTACAGGGCTTTTTTGTGAAAACATGGCCGGCAACTCCTAGTTGCCGGCGGTGGGGAATTAATCCTTCTAACTAGCTTATTAATTTCAGAGCCGTAATTAAGGGGCTCTCTCTCTAGCTCAGAATCAGGGGTTTGGGGTCCCACTCATAATCCCATGAAAACTACGAAAAATAACCCCAAAAGTGACAAATAAAGAGAATAGTTTGGCCATACAGGCCTACTAATTTTAGGCCAAGAAGGCCGTGGCTTGGTAAATGAAAATGAATTAAAACGAGAAAAACAAAGGAAGAGAAAAATGGACACGCCTCAAGACCTCCATCGCACAGGAGGGGTTTACATGAGCTGCCCTTATAATTTTTGAAATGCTTAAATAATAAAATAAAAGTAAAATAAAACTGGCCCGGAGGGACAACATGCTATGGAACATTAAAGGGATGGCCTTAGGCCCAAACTGCCATAAAATTGGGGCTCACTGACCCAAAACTTCATAAAAATTTGGCCATGAAAGGCCCAGACATAGCATACAAACATAAGGCCTAAAAGCCGAAAAAATGCAATATAAAAAAATTGGCCAAAGGCCACCATAAAAATTCCTAAAATTTTTTTCCTAGGCAGTATTTCTGAGCCGGATATAGAAGATCCATTTGGCTCCTCAAGTTGAAGTGTTCGTGTTTAAACTCAACCCTTTTCTGGCCAGTGTGGGCCAGAAAAGTCCTATTGCGTCCTAAGGGGGAGTGTGTGTTACTATATTCCCGTACCACACCTGTGGTCCGAGAAGTAACACACACTGGGGGAAGGGGACTGAAATTCAGGCCGCTCTCGGCCACTGCTAAACGAACACTGACTAGATTCGAAATTTTGGGGACCGAGCTGACAGTTTTGCTGACAGCTCGGTGACAGGTCATTAGCGAACTGGGGGCGGAATTTTTCTTTTATTTTAGCTTAAAGCTTCTAGAAAGTTCTAGAACTTTCTAGAAGCTTGCTATCTTTTCCACAGGGCCAGCAGCGGCTGGTTGAGCCAGCTGGGCCATTAAGAGCCAAAATTAATGAGATTTAGGAAATATTGCCCCCCAACTGACCCCTTTTTGATGGATATCGGGTGCTGAAATTCTGCAAAATTTTGCGAAACTTTGGTTAACATGTAAACGTAACCAAAGGGGAAATACTACGAATTCTAGCTTTTGTTTTCAACTTTTACGCAATCTACGTAATTTTTAAAGACTTAAAATTAGGATCTCGATATACTACGTATTTGACTAACTATGCGTAATAAATTTTCATAATAGTTTAATTATGGGGGAATTAATTAAGCCCCCTGCGAACTTAATTGTGTACGTGTTAAAATTTGTGTCCTCTTTTCTTCTCTTGAGGAGAACTTTTGTTGTCCTCTTCTTGTTGGACTAGGCCAACAAAAATTCACCTGAGGACAAGCCTCAACTACGTAGGAAAAGAAGAAAGAAAGAGGGAACAGCAGCGCACCTGGCTGCCTTGTAGTCTGGGAGGTAGACAACCTCCCAGACAAAGAAAGAAGGAAAGGAGGAGGGAAAGAAAGTTAGTATAAAGGTTTTTTAGAAGTCCCCCTTTTTGGACTTTCCTTTTAAGCAAAGCAAGATTAGGAAATAAAAACTAATCTTACTAAAACGTTTTTATTCATAACTCATTCAATTTTGGGAGTTAAAACGTGGGGATTGCATTTTTTGAAATGGGAGAAATTTCTCTTTCATATGAGCCTAAGTTGCATCACAGACCAAAAATTCATTTCTTACGTAATAATTAGCTAATTAACATAAATTAAGCCTAACTAATACCAATTAACATGATTAATAACAAATTAAAGCCTTAGAACATCGTAAAACATGAATTATTACAAATTTACGTACTTAGGTACTTATCACTTTTAATTTCTTACGTACTGCATAATTATGAGATTATCTCGTTAAACCATCTTCTAATATTTGTTGTTAAACAATAGAAGGTGCTGCTAGACACTGCTGACAAGGATTATTACATTCTTTTCAACTAGAAATGCCGAATTCTTTCCATGATAGTTCTATATTCTTATTTTACGCCGACACTGGAGTTCCTGGACTTTTATGATTCTTCTTTCCTTATTAAATTCTAGCAACGGAAGGGGAGAGTGACCGCACCCGGGTCACTAAGGGAAAGGACACCTGTCCTTTCAGTAAGGGGAATTTTGGGATTGACTTATAATCATTGCCTTAAGTGCAATAGGTCATTATTTTGGGCTAATTAATCCTAACTAAACTTGTAAGTGCCCTTCTCTTGTGCTAGCAATAAAATAGTTCTAAGCTTTTCCTCTCGTAGTGACAATTGGATACTCAATTGGGACTGACAACTCTGATTTTAACAATCATACAATTACAATTTATTATGGCTTGGACACAATATCAAAACTAAAACTTAACATAGGCAAGATCTTTTGATTCCGTTTTTAGTAGAGATTTCTTTTGGGGCGATGACCAATTAGAAACCAACTTTTTAACCATTTTTGAGCACAAGATCTAAGTCATTCCATTACACTTGACCCGGTTTTCCAGAAAATTCCAAAAGTTGCAAAAAATTTTCGATTTTGCCTAAGAACGCTAAATTTTTGGCGTCCATGTTCCATAGCTACATTGAAAACTGTGACATACATTGCTCTAGGTTTTCTTGAAATGCGTTTAATAGTATAGCTGTAGCATTTTCTAAATTTACGCAGAAATTAGTTGCAAAACCAATAATTTATCCGTCTGCGAAATTTTGCAAGGTCTAATTTGAGTACCTGTCTAAAAACACGAAGTACTTTAAAAATTTGGTTTTTATTACGTAGTGAGTTAAATTAAATTAAATTGTTCATTTACCTTCAACGTTTACCTTAGTTGCGAAAATAAACTGCAAACCATATTTTACTAAATAGAGTTATGTAATAAGCATGGAACTTATAAAGTTAAACTAAAAAGCTAAACAAAAATTTGCCAGAGACTGACAAATTCAAATAACCTCAAGCTGCGAAAGTGCTCAAGACTAAAATGTAGAAAAAAAGCAAATTAATATTGTACATCGAACAAAAATTCAACCTAAAATTTTAGTTTGGGAAGCCAAAAATTTCTAAAATTTGAGGTAAATTCAGAAAACCGGGTCAAGACCGGGTCGAAGCTCTTGACCCGGTGACTCGGTCCAAAAAGTAACCCGAACTGACCCGTTGACCCGCTTCCATCGCTGGTACAAATGATATTGTTGCTGAAAAGCGGAAGAATTCTGGGCGTGCGCGTATCCAAGACAATTGCAAAACATTGTGGCCCAATGGACACCCAGATGCGCCCAATGCCTAATCGATAACATCCGAATTTATCCTATTAATTTTATCTAGTCCTAACAATTCCTAGTTATTGCTAATATATACACAAAGGGATTTATTATAGCGAACATATACATGGCGCACGGCAAATCTATACTGACACTAACTAACAGACGCAAGCAAGTTTTAATACACACAACGCATCTACAGAATGACAAGTCGTCAGGAACAAGCTTAATTGACAGTAGGGTAGAAGGATGGAAATGGACAAAACAGCAATACAGTGACATAAGACTGAAACATGCTGCAATGGCTCGGCTCACTAGCGCAGAGGCCACCAAAGTGTCTACAGACAACCATATGCAAAGTAGTCTGCCTGTACGCAAAACAAAGTATGGCATGCAGATGCACTGCATATCCGCCTAAGAACAGAAAACAATTAAGTAGTAGTGCACCAGAGAGGCATGTTTCCTTTTTAAACGGAATGAACTTTCTGCTCAATAGTGCTTGAACCTTCAGAGTGCCTGTGACTATGGCAATTATCGACTTTGGCTAATTCTTCACGACGATAGCAATATCAGACTTTTCCCGAACGAGAGCGATCCTGAAGATTACAATATTATCCTTCTTGTGATGGACCTCCACCTCACCCATTTTCGATTTGCCTCTCAAAAACAGCTTTGAAAGCTGCCGACGCTGCAGCAGCAGCAATCTGCAGCAAGGATGCGAAAATTAAAGTTACCCATAAATGAAGCTATTTTTCATTCAGACAAGGACAGTCGATTGCAAATTGAATCAATAGGAATAGAAGCAGAATTATCACAGGAGGGAGCTTGAGTCTGCTTCAGTAAATCCACTTCAGATCTCAAATCAGTAACTCGCTGATTGACTTTTGGAATATCAGAGCGTCAAGTAGCACATAAATACAATAAAGACTTTTGCTATGCAGTGCATTTACTAACCGAACCGGCAGATTACAAATTCTTTTTAATGAATTCAAGCTCACTTATGCAAGCCTATTCCGGTCTCCATAGTAGAGGTATTCTGAAAATACAGTTGTTAATACTATCAAAACATTATATTCAATTTTGGATTGAACTGGCTTTTGACATTCAGCTTGACATCAAAGAAAGTAAGTTAAGGAGGCATACGAACGAGTCAAATTTGCGCCCAATGCAGTCACAAAATAATGTTAGCTGTCAGCAGCCAACTGCATGGTCTCAATTTCGAGTCGATGTTTTTGTCGCTTAGGTATTATTTATTACAACAAGGTAAACTTATATGAAATTAAAATCACAGCTTTAGAGCACAATAGAAAAGTAAGAAATTACAAGCACGTAACAACGTTGGGACATCCAATTTACATAAAAAATCGAAAATTTTGCACTTATAAGTATTTGCTAACAAATCTCAATTGGAATCAGAAACCTCGCTCTGGAACCGGAACCGGTTTCAAAAATTGGAACCGGTCCGAACACAAGGTATATAAGGATGCAATGGAAATAGAGAAATTCTTAAAAATTACTAATTTCCTTGTCAAAATTTCCATTTCCAAAGTCTCCATATCGGTAAAGGGAGTTAAAAATGTTGCAGTGCGTTGTTTCACCCGAAATCTTGACGGAAAATTGAAATGAAAGATAATAATCTATACGAACTCCGATAAATGGGCAAATGGCAGCTCAAATCATATATATAGACAGGATTTGAAATTCACATTCCGTTTGCACTTATTCTTTGTTTAGTTAGATGATAGAGCCGATTCATACCACAATACTTCATACCGTTAACGGAAAGACTGAAATGCAAGCGGACGATGGATGTATTCATGTTATTTGCATTGCTTAACCATTGGCCTACGATTGTGGGTAATGCATTCTTGAATGATTCTTCGATAAATATAATGTTGAGAGCTGAACGAAAAATGATAACAAAGTACAAAAACATCAATTAGTTATGTTTCTCAGTTCCTGTTTGTGTGGTTTTTCTGTTGTGTCGAGAATTTCAACTGAAAATTGCACAGATGCGAATTTGATACCATATTGTCAAATTTATTGAAACCGCCGTTTTGTAGCTATGCGCATTATTTATTTTGCGCCCCGCTTAAGATATAGTCTCTCGTGCGGTCACGTGTTGGTATTTTATCCTGGGATGGCTCCTGGCATGGGAGGGACACTTTGGAATTTCAATTTGACAAATCTTACCTGTATTATTTATATATGTAATGTTCTTTTTATATGTAATGTACAAGCTTATATGCTACGTATACATTGCATATAAGGTATGTACCACAATGCGTATATACCTGTTTATGTCTATATATCATATCGATATCACTTAGACCCAACCAACTACATAGGTGAGGTGGCGTACCTGGGGTGGGGGTAAGGGGGGCTAGGGTCCCGATCCGCCAGATGAAGCGACCCCGACCCCACTGCAAATTTTGGTGGGTGACCTACCGACCATAGGTGTGGCTAGAAAAAAAATGTGGGGGTGGGGGCAGTGGCGGATCCATGATTTTGAAAAGGGGGGGGGGCCCGCTGAAAAATTTTTCAGGGTTGGGGTAACCAAATTTTTCCTGGGGGGAGTGGTAAAAATTTGCTTTTTCCAGGAACAAAATATTTTTACAAGAAAATATTGTGTATGGAAAGGTTAGTTCACTTGCCAATTGGAAAACAACTGTATCCCGTGACAACTGTATCCCTTTTGTATTTTCTACCCGCCCCCCCCCCCCCCATAGGTGTAATTGGGGGGAGGTTTGGGGGGGGTAACCCCCCAGCCATTTTTACAAACCACCCCCAAAAATTTTTGGGGGCCCCCGGCCCCCCCCCCCCCCCAACTGGGGGGGGGGTAGTCGCGCCGAAGGCGCGAAAAATTGGCCAAAAATCGGGTATTTTTAGGGTAAATTTTGCAAAATTTTTCAAAAATGTCCAAATTTTTGGCTTAAACTGTTCATTATTGCGTGAAATACACGTTTTCAAAAGTTTTATGGACTTTCTGACTCAATATTGACCTTATTTTAGACTTAGAAACATGTTGGCAATCAAGTTTTCGAGTTTAAAACCCCTGTCTAATGTCAAAATTACTTCATAGTTGAATGTTTTTTGGCACTAGCAATGGGTGAAAATGCGATTTTTGACATAAAAATAGAAAATATTTTTTGGGGGAGGTTTGGGGGGGGTCGTGGGGGGGGGTTTGGGGGGGGTCTAAAAAGGGGGCCCCCCCGCAAAAGCCCGGGGGCGGGGGCCCCCCCCAACCCAAATCCCCGTTACACCTATGCCCCCCCCCCGAAAATGCCTTCCCCCAAAATCGCCCCCGCCCGCTGGCATTTTTTAGGGTTTTGAAAGTGGGGAGGTACTTCGCCCCTCCTAGGGAGGGGGAAGTGGGTGTAAGGTGGGGGGGGGGGGTTGGGGGGGTAGCCCCCCCCCCCAAGCATTTTTTCAACACCCCCCAGAAATTTTTTTGGGGGGGGGGACGTCCCCCCCACCTGGGGGGGGGGGGGAAATTCGCGCCTGAAGGCGCGAAAATTGGCCAAGAATAGGGTATTTTTAATGTCCAAATTTTTGGCTTAAGGTGTTTATTATTGCGAGAAATACAAGTTTTATAACTGTATTATGGACCTTATGACTCATTATTGACCTTATTTTGGACTTGGAAACATGTTGTCAATCAATTTTTCGAATTTAAAAACGATGTCTAATGTTAACATCACTTCATAGTTGAATGTTCATTGCCATTAGAAACGGCTGAAAATACGATTTTTGGCATAAAAATTGAAAAATTTTTTGGGGGAGGGTTGGGTTGGGGGGGGGGGTCGTGGGGGGGGGGTCTCCAGAGGGGGCCCCCCCAGAAAATGTTGGGAGGGGGCCCCCACCCCAAATCTCCGTTACACCTATGGTGGGGGGGCTTCCGAAAAGTGGGGGGGCAACCCATATGTAAAATATATATACCGAAATTTTTAGCGAAAAATTAGCATTTTTAAGGTAAAAACGCAAAAAAATCGGTGTTTTTAAGCTTAAAATGAGCTTATAAGTCCATAAATTAGCTAAAAATTGTGAAAATTTTTGAAAATTTGACCTCAAAAACCTAATTTTTTGACACTTTTGGGCGACCCCCAACAAAGTGGGTGGGGGCTTGCCGAAAAGTGGAGGGGGGAACCGAAAAGTGGGGGGCCCTCCACTAAAAAATGCCAGGCCCGGGATTTTTTTGGGGCCCCAATTTTTTCCAAAAATAGGCAAATCTTCAAAGAGAAATTCTTTCGCCGGAGATTTTTTCGTAAAAATTGCTATTTTTAGCTTAAATCCTGGCATTTTTGAGAAGTTTTTGCGTTTCACCATGCAAAATATATATATACGCCAAAAAACCATTTTTTTTTCATTTTTGCAAACAAAAACCCTAAGAATATATACCCTGTCTACTGTTGTCTTTCTAGCATTTTAGCCCATTTTATCCTCCCTCTTTCTTTTTGGACAATTGCTAGACAGATTAGGGTAACCGGGGCAACGCCCCTCTCCCTGGTAAAGAACTACAGCTCCAGTTTGGGGGAGTACGGTCTCCCCTCTAAAAATTCCGGGGAGCCTCGAGTTTGACAAAAGGGCTGGGGGCTTACCTCTCATCGTCTCATCCAGCTCTCCCCGGCTTTACACTTAGTAAAGAGAGTAGGTAGAGTGGTCATACCAGTGCCAAACCGACTTATTAAGGCGCCTTTGAAGCCTTTTTGGCCATTTTAGCGTTTTGGCCAACTTTGGCCCCCAGCCAAAAATTTTTTCCGGCCCTGGGCTGGGAGGCATAAAAGCTAGCTTATTTTCTTATTTTTGATTTGTACTGTACTACAAGAATATATATAGTCAAGCGGGAAAAAACCCACTTTTCAGATTTTTGGCCAGAACTTTTTAATGGTTTGACATATCGAAATGCTGATTATACAGGTAGCTAGGCCTAGCTAGTCGTAAGCTTTCTTATGAGCTATAGAACACCTCTCTAGGGTGTGCCGTTAGCGAGAAAAATTGTCCCAAACTGGCGGAAAAAACCCACTGCGGGAAAAAACCCACTGCGGGAAAAAACCCACATGCGGAAAAAAATCCACCCCAAAAAATTTTTGGCACGTTGCCAGGAGCATTTCTAACCATTCCAAATGAAAGAGCGTGTTGTTTTTAGTACAACTGCATCAAAATATATCAGTTTTTGTGCTAAAATTGAGGTCATATGGTCATTTGAAAATGTTGTATCTTTAACACATATATATATAAACGTAGGCAAATTTCGGAAATTTTTAAAAATAGTTTATTTTCGGCAGTTTAAGCATCCTATCGTGTAGCAAACGTGTTTTTCTTGTATTTAGTGCCAAACTAGACCCATTTTAAGGCAAAAATAAGCATTTTTGGTCAAAATTGAAATTTCGGCTTGAAATGGCACCGTGTCCGATTTAGACCCCCTGGACTATCCATAACAGTACGAACCCAGGTAAAACCTATACCAATTTAATCTATAAGCTCTATTAAACAAATGTATGTATTGGTTTGACCTTTCCGGTCAATGGTTAGAAAAAAATTTAATTTTGAAAAGTGGGTTTTTTCCCGCCGTGGGTTTTTTCCCGCCAACTCCAGGTCACCGGAGGGGTCAGAGCAGTGTGGCATATATCATCATGAAGCGCAACAGATGCCCTACAGGTATATACATATAATCCGCTTTGGTCAAAGTCTTTCCAGTAGTTCAGGGTGGCCCGGCAAAGTTTGCCAAATTTCGGCACTTGGTCGGACCAAAATTTCCAAAAATTTCAAAGTCCCAAAAAATTTACAGGGACGCATAGGGAGCGACCATAATACACCCTCCAGGGTTATTTTGGATGCTCTTCAAGATAGGCTATTAAAATCCTAGATAGCTCATACCGGTAAGCCCACACTGGGGGTGGGTTTTTTCCCGCATTGGCGAGTGGGTTTTTTCCCGCTTGACTATATATATGGGTTTCATAGGCAAAAATTTTTCTATCTGTAGTTATTCAAGCTACAAAACCCCCTTATGAGACATCAAAAGCGAGAAATCGGAAAAAAACCATCACTCTCGTAAGCGATTTTTGGGACAACTTTTTAACAAAGTGGTACGTATATACGGGGATGAAACTTGGCAAATATACTAAACTCGACACGTACAATTTTTTGCGCACATAATCTGCGCAGGATCTGCGCAGCCTTGTTTTACACGGTCATTCGACCATTTTCACTAGTATTATAGGGGTCGCTCACGCGGCCTATGATACCCAACACCTTATTGGGTGTGGTTTTACCATCTTCTGCATCATTTGCGTGCACGGGCTGAGTCTTTGGTAATTTTTCATTTTAAAGAATGCTCCCTAAAAAATTCCACAAAGTTCACGAATTAAAAAAATGTTTTGTCTTCTGGGGAGCTCCGCCCCCCAGACTCCCCCAACAATTTTTGCACCAACACCGAAATTTTTTTCTGGCTACGCTAGTGCTTTAAGTTTCCAAAAGTTTTCATTTGCGTGCACGGGCTGAGTCTTTGGTATTTTTCATTTTAAAGAATGCTCCCTAAATGCTCCCTAAAAATTCCACAAAGTTCACGAATTAAAAAATGTTTTGTCTTCTGGGGAGCTCCGCCCCCCAGACTCCCCTAACAATTTTTGCACCAACACCGAATTTTTTTCTGGCTACGCTAGTGCTTAAAGTTTCCAAAAGTTTTCATTTGCGTGCACGGGCTGAGTCTTTGGTATTTTTCATTTTAAAGAATGCTCCCTAAATGCTCCCTAAAAAATTCCACAAAGTTCACGAATTAAAAAATGTTTTGTCTTCTGGGGAGCTCCGCCCCCCAGACTCCCCTAACAATTTTTGCACCAACACCGAATTTTTTTCTGGCTACGCTAGTGCTTTAAGTTTCCAAAAGTTTTCATTTGCGTGCACGGGCTGAGTCTTTGGTATTTTTCATTTTAAAGAATGCTCCCTAAAAAATTCCAAAGTTCATGAATTAAAAAATGTTTTGTCTTCTGGGGAGCTCCGCACCCAGACTCCCCTAACAATTTTGCACCAACACCGAATTTTTTTCTGGCTACGCTAGTGCTTTAAGTTTCCAAAAGTTTTCATTTGCGTGCACGGGCTGAGTCTTTGGTAATTTTTCATTTTAAAGAATGCTCCCTAAATGCTCAAGGCCGCACCCAGGGGGGGGGGGTTCAAGGGGTCTAGACCCCCCCCTTTTGGAGTACGAAAAAGGAAAATTTTAGCTAATTTTTATAAGAAATCTGAAGTTTTAAAAAATTTTCGCGCAAGTTTTCTCTACAATTCTCTGATTCAATTTTCGCGTTTCTGGGGTATTGCTATATATATATACCTTAACAGTTGCTTCCATGTTTTATTTATACGCACTTCCGCCATGAGGTATATACGTATATATATATGACCTGTATTGTGTACTGATACGGATGATGCCAGCTTCTACACTTACTGCTACTGCTACGTACTACTACAGCGTGTACAACTTTACGTACCTATATAAATACGCTATATCTTTTCCCTAACGAAGCTAAACAGCGATAAATTTTACTGGAATTATGCATTATTCAACATTTCAACTTTCGTATAAAAAACTTCAAACGTAAGCACATATTTGGAATATAGCAAGACTAGACACAAGACTCATTGGAGTAAAGCTTTGTCCTTTGGGTTTACAAAATCAAATTGAGTTTTCTAGCTTTCGTCACAACAAATTTTTCAATGAGTTCTTCATTTGACAGCTTGATGTCTCTGTGCATATTGAGCAAAGCAAGTCCGTTCAGCCGTTCTTCTGTTGTGCTTCTCAAATACGTTTTCAGCCGTCGAAGACAAGAGAAAGATCGTTCGGCACTGGCAGTGGAAACTGGCAACGTAGCCACAAGCTGAAAAAACGAGTCGAATACGTATTTTTGCTGTTTCCGTATATAAAGCTCTATACCAATGAGCATTCGTTGGCACACCTAATAATTACTGTCGATGCAAGTTTTTGCAAATTTATGAAAAAATGATACAAACATTCGGAAAAAACCGTGAAAAAGTGTTTTTTTACAAATTGATAAAGTATATAGATCCATCATTTCGACTACTCGCTGTAATTTATATATACCTTAAGCAGCTGCTGAATGTTTGGAAAAAACATTGGGTCTGCTTGAGGTAAGGTATCTATCGCCGTTGCCGGCTTGTCCTGAATTTTCTCCCACTTCAACCTCCACAGGCTGAGTTCAGATTTTACAATAGCGACGTAGTCAAGATCGTCCTTGTAAATCTCGAGCAACTCATCCACCTGACTGTCTTTGGCTTCATCTAAAATAGGCCACGCAGATGTACAACGGCCACTTTTGGTTAAAATTTCAAAGTATCTAAGTGCAACGGAAACAGCAACAATACAATAGCGAAATAGAATTATTTGAAATATTTGAAACTTTGAAAATTTTGTAAAAAGCAAATTTGAAAATTTTCACTTTGAGAAATGTACGTACGCAATTCTACCTATCTATGCTTTAAGCAGTTATGCTTAGGCATGCGTACAAACGCATATATGCCTAGAGCTTAAAAATTTACCGAGATAAAACGGGATCAGACAGGATGCTCTGACTGCTTTTTTGAATGTTTCAGAAAATCTTTCCTTCAATTGAGAATCCAAGGACTCCAAAAAGGGTAGATAAACCTTTTCTCTGTAGTAATCTTCAGGGACCCAATCGGGATTGGCTCGCCGAGTCACCGAAGAAAGGCTAACCTCAACGGAGTGAGAATCAGCCAGCTCTTGGATTCCCACAAACAGTCTAGAAAAATGCCCATGAACCTGTTTGATCCTCATGTGGATGTCAGTTTTAATGTCTTGTATCATGTCAGCGCACTTGATCAGATCACACTGTTTCGCCTGGAGATTCTTTGAAAGATTGAAGGTAATGCCCAGAATACTTTCAGTGATTTTGAGCACAGCTAAAAACTCCAGAGATCGAATTCGGAGCCGAAAATTTTCAGCCTTGGTTTCAGTGGTCAAGTCGCCGCTGTTCTCCAATTCTTCTAGAGCGTGAAGCACCGGGGACAACAGTTCGACAAAGACCATTACCGCGTCGTGTCGATCACACCATCTGGTTTCACACACGGATTTCAGCTTTTGGCGCTTGGATTCGGGAGCAAGAACGGATATGGCCCTTGTAAGCACCGCCTGCCTTTTTGGACTGCTTCTAAAAAAGTCCACCACCTCAGATATATTCTTGATTAGACGCCTGACAGTCGTAACAGAAGAAGCCGATGAAAGCACCAAGTTTAGGCAATGAGAGGAGCAGTGAGTATAGAATGCCTTTGGAAATTGGGTAAGAATCCTGGCTTGTACTCCCTTGAATCTGCCGGCCATGTTACTGGCGCCATCGTACCCTTGTCCTCTTAAGCCGGCCAGGTTTAGACCCCACTCACTGAGGCTATCGATGATTTTCGCAGCTAAGGACTCACCTGACAAGTTTTGGACGGGAACGAAGCCAAGGAAATCTTCCCGGAGCTGATACCCGGTTTCGTGTGTCCCCTTGACATACCTGACACACAGAGATAGCTGCTCAGTTAACCCTACATCAGCGGTTTCGTCAGCCAAGACAGAAAAAAATCCAGATTTGTTGACATCTGCTACTATCGTTTCTCTGATGGTCTCTCCACAAAGGCTGATGAGTTCGTTTTGAATTCGCCAACTGCAGTACGTAGCATTTCTGGGTCCATTTTCTAGATGGTCTTTGAGGACTTTATCGCCACGCCAGAAACCACCCGGAATCGGACAAGAGCTCTAAAATTTCCCTCGTTGGTGTCAGTTTCAAAGCATTCCAGTTGGTCTACTTGACCATAATCATCGCTGCCACGTAAAGCCAGATTTTGCCTTCCACACAGCTTGACTATGTCCAAAAGACTGGATAGCATTTTCCTGTTATCCAGAGCAGTCTTTTTTCTCCCTGCGACCATCTGCTCATGAACATAACCGCGAGGAGATCCAAAGACGCGAAGGAACTCTTCTGCTTTCGCTGAGCTGGTTTCATGATAACTGGTCTTGATATGCGAATGGAACAGCTCAGTCGCATTTTTCAGATTCTTCATTGGCATGGTAACAAATGTTTGCAGTTTGTTCCCATCAGCCTCCTTAGGACCAAAAAGAACACAAAACTTGCAGAAACCACCATCTTTTGATACACTATATGATAGCCATTTGTGATTGTGCAGCCAATTATTTTGAAAGGAAAGGTAAGTGGACCGGTTGGCAACTTTACGTACAGTTTTCGGAAATTCAAAGTCCGGGGGTGGAACCCATTGCTCTGTCAGGATTTTGAACTTTTGCTCGTCTGGCACCCTTTTCCCGACTAGGTTAGCCAGATCAATAGTCGCAGAAGCTGCAGTAGGTTCCTCAGTGACGGCGGCGGCCTCGTCAGCGGGAGGTGGGGGGTCAATGGGGGAGGGGCGGAGTGGCGCAGCGTCATGGGAGGGAGTATCGGTTGTGCTTGAGGGTGACGCGGGAGGGGTGGTCGTGAGACGATCACTAGAGCCAGAAGAATCTGCTGAACCCTCGCTTTCAGTGGAGGAGTCGTCTGAAAGAAAGAAGACCACCCCTTAATTGAACAAGTAAGATTTTACTCAACTTTGATTTACTATGCATAGGATTTGCTAGAAAGTAGAATAGACGAGTATACGACAGTCGCTCACAATTTTATAGAACTGTACATAAACGTACGAAAATTCAAGCATATACAAAGCATACGACATTTATGTGCAAGCTGTTACACCGTACTATGAACAAAATTTAATGCACAGTTTTAGAAAGTAGTACGTAAGCATTTATGGAGATACCTCCCAAATTATGCGCATGGACGCTATCAGTTTCTGGATCTGCTGTCGCAGCATTCGTATCAGCTGAATCTGCTGCGTCTGCATCAACACTGGTCGAGGGCTGCTGAGACTGTCGTCTGTAGTTTCCAGATTTAGCAAATATCGGAAACAGGTTTGAGCTTGGTTGAGACTGGTCGCGACGACGTTTCATTTTAGGGGAAAATAGAAATATTGGAAATGTTAGCCTAAAACTAGTCTATTTTTGCAATAAAATAATAAATCAAGAAAAAATTTGGCCAGGTCTCCCCCTCAGATAGTTCCCCTCCCGCCCTTTCATCTCTGCCGATTTATGCTCATGCCAAAAATGTCAAAAGGACCGCATGAACATAAATAGGCATTCCCCCCACCCCAACACTTGAGAACGCTATTTACGTACTTTTATAGTTAGTAGCTATGTGCTGCATCATCCGTATAGGTTTCATAAATGCATGCGTACTGCAGTGTAGTATTATATGTATGCAATGCATACATTTTCTGCATACTCGATCGCGTTATTACGTATGATTAAAACTTTTGTTTTAGCTACTTACGTAAATATATATACGTATATATATATTGCTGTGCAATGTATCGCACACTTTTTTAGACAAATTTCGAAAAGTTCGTACTTGGACCCCCCCCCCTTTTCAAAATCCTGGGTGCGGGCCTGTAAATGCTCCCTAAAAAATTCCACAAAGTTCACGAATTAAAAAATGTTTTGTCTTCTGGGGAGCTCCGCCCCCCAGACTCCCCTAACAATTTTTGCACCAACACCGAATTTTTTTCTGGCTACGCTAGTGCTTAAAGTTTCCAAAAGTTTTCATTTGCGTGCACGGGCTGAGTCTTTGGTATTTTTCATTTTAAAGAATGCTCCCTAAAAAATTCCAAAGTTCACGAATTAAAAAATGTTTTGTCTTCTGGGGAGCTCCGCACCCAGACTCCTGGGTTTTCTTTAGTGGGGGGGGTGGGGGGGGGGACCCCCCCCACTTTTTGGGTCCCCCCCACTCGACCCCGTCCCCCCCACTCGGTCCCCCCCCACTTTTTTGGGCTTCCCCCCACTCACTATAAGGTGCCCAGAAAATGCCAAATTTTTAGGATTTTTGGTCAAAATTTTCAAAAATTTTCCGGCTTCGCCGGAATTTTTTGGTTAAAAATCGTCTATTTTGGTACTAAATCTTGATTTTTGAGCAGTCACTTTTTAGCTTAGATGTAGCAGTATATATACGTAGAAAACACGCAATTTTTACCGCATTTTTAGCCCATTTTATTTCCCCCCCCACTTTTGGTCTTCCCCCCCCCCACAAGTGGGGGGGGATCCCCCCACTTTCCCCCCCCCCCACTTTTTTTGGGCTAGAGAAAACCCAGGACTCCCCTAACAATTTTGCACCAACACCGAATTTTTTTCTGGCTACGCTAGTGCTTAACTCCCCTCATTTCAGCATTGTAAACCTTTCGTATTTTTTACCCGCCCCCCCCCCCCGGTAAATGCCTTCCCCCTAAATCGCCCCCGCCCGCTGGCATTTTTTAGGGTTTTCAAAGTGGGGAGGGGCTTCGCCCCCCCCTAGGGAGGGGGAAGTGGGGGGCTTCCGAAAAGTGGGGGGGGGGCGACCCATAGGTAAAATATACCGAAATTTTTAGCGAAAAATTAGCATTTTTAAGGTAAAAACGCAAAAAAATCGCTGTTTTTAAGCTTAAAATGAGCTTATAAGTCCATAAATTGGCTAAAAATTTTGAAAATTTTTGAAAATTTGACCTCAAAAACCTAATTTTTTGACACTTTTGGGCGACCCCCAACAAAGTGGGGGGGGCTCCGAAAAGTGGAGGGGGGAACCGAAAAGTGTTGGCCCTCCCACTAAAAAATGCCAGGCCCGGGATTTTTTTGGGGCCCCAATTTTTTCCAAAAATAGGCAAATTTTCAAAGAGAAATTCTTTCGCCGGAGATTTTTCGTAAAAATTGCTATTTTTAGCTTAAATCATGGCATTTTTGAGAAGATTTTGCGTTTCACCATGCAAAATATATACGCAAAAAAACCGTTTTTGGTTCATTTTTGCAAACCCCCCCCCGGAAAAACCCCTAAGAATATATACCCTGTCAACTGTTGTCTTTCTAGCATTTTAGCCCATTTTATCCTCCCTCTTTCTTTTTGGACAATTGCTAGACAGCCTAGGGTAACCGGGGCAACGCCCCTCTCCCTGGTAAAGAACTACAGCTCCAGTTTGGGGGAGTAGGGTCTCCCCTCTAAAAATTCCGCGGAGCCGCGAGTTTGACAAAAGGGCTGGGGGCTTACCTCTCATCGTCTCATCCAGCTCTCCCCGGCTTTACACTTATGGTAGAGTGGTCATACTAGTGCAGAAATCAGGGGACGTGGACTTGTATCCCCGGCCATTTTGGCAAAACTTACCAAATTGTCAAATTATTTTTGTGGAGGGACATGGCATCCCCTTAAACCGAGTGTTGTTCAATGCACATTGCTGTTTTTAATATTCCTGTCAGTGTAGCGTTCTGTTCCTTCTATTTTAGGCATGTAATTGCCCGGATTTGAAATCTGTTTTCATAATATATACGTTGTACATTAAATTTTATTCTATATATATACATCATCTGCTTTTCTGATGCGTAGTCAAGCCGTTGTAAACTGTACCACCAGTGACGCTCCCCTGAACGGTTTAGACTGTAAAAGCAGCGTACAGGAGGAGGCGTCATCATCGACTGTCAGCAACGGAGACATAGTTGAGCTAAACTGTCATGTGTCTCATCATCATGCCTCCAATGGGCACCATTCGACAGATTCTGACGTCGAGGTTAAGCTACTGCCGGCGGGATCTGTCCTGAAAAAGCCACATAAAACCTACAGCAGTGTTGCTACGGCTGCCCCCTCCCCACCAGTTAACTATGATGACATAATCAGCTGTGTCACTGACCTGGTGGACCGGGTTGACTCGGCCCTGCCGACGGTTGTGGTGGTCGAGCCTCCAACTCGTGGCAGTCCCTCCTCCTCCTCCTCCTCCCTTCAACCGTCCTCAGGCGGTGGGCTCGCCGCTGGTCCCTCCCCCCGTAAACGAACCGGAGGCGTCTTTGATTTCCTGCTGCAGCGTGCTTCCAAGGCTCAAGAGGGTGGATCTGTCGGTGCGGCGGTCAAAAATCATCGAGCTGCCGATTCAGGCCGCACTGGGATGGAGGTTGATAGGAAACTGCCGTTGGCGATGTCGACTCTAACGACGAAAAAGTCAACGATTACGGCCAAAGAACGCCTGCTGGCTGTCTATCTGAACACGACGAGCCTAGAGCACTCTGCTTCTTCTGCTTCTTCTTCGTCTAGATCGCGCAGTTCAGCGTCAGAGCTCTCCCTGGTCAGCGGGCTGACGGATTTCCTCTCGCGTCTGGCGGCCGAGCACTCTCAGCTGGCCAAAGAGGTTCTGGGCGATGCCAGCTTTCGTCTGCCCAGTCAAATCTTCATTCCACCCTCTCAGTCGGTTGCCCTACTGTCCGCTTTTCCCAAACCTATACTGGGCAGTGACAGTTTGGGAGGGTTTAGTCGCTCCGCCTCCTCCTCCTCCTCTAAAAATCCGCCTACCAAGTTTCAGTGTTTTCCCTGCCCGGCTATCACAGAGCTGGTTCATGATCTGGGTAATAGTTTGGTGCTGGAACGGATCTATTCGGAGATGGTGGTCCAGGCGGAACGCCAGGCCCGCTACGAACGGAACTGTAAGGCAGCTGCCCAGAAGGCAAAGACTGGGGATCTGGAGGATAGTCCGGTAATTCCGGCGGATCTGCCCGGATCCGTCATCGGAAAACCGGATAATCTGCCCGGAACATCGACCGGCACCGGAAAGGATTCATCGGATGGCAGCAGTCAACGACTGGTCACCCTGCGAAAATCCCTGAAATCCCTGAAGGATTTCAATGCCGATTTTCGCTTTCAGACGCTGCAATGCGAGCATTGCACCTTTCGTACGGAGTCGGCGCATGTGATGGAGCATCACAGCCAGATGCCGCACAAAATCCACGGGCGGTTGGAGTGCAGTAAATGCTCCTTTTATTGTACAGATGAGGACGATATCATTGATCACTACCGGCTGACACATCAGTCACCCTGTCGCCTTCCTGAGGCGCCCTACGGTCTCCATACCTGCATCTTTTGTCCGGAAGAGTTTGAGTACAAACGCCGCCTACAGGATCATATGAAGAGCTGTCGTCAGCGATTTCAGAGTCGGAAAAATCAGGCACCCACCGAGGATGATCTGTTGCATGTCAACCGACTGTTCTGGAACCTCAGCCCAGAACAGTTGGCCGTGATTCAGCAGCGAATGATGGGTCAGTCTCAGCAGCGTCAGCGCCCAGCGTCCCAGCAGCCGGCCGCAGGCTATCCGGGCAGCCGGCCGCGTGGCCGTCCGCCCGGTCCGGACTATACCGGACCCACCACGCCGTCCGGCCATCCGGCCCCCGGATATCCGGCCTCAAACTCGGGAGTCTTTAAATTTTCTCCGATTGCCTACGCTGCCCAACAACAGCAGCAGCGGCAACTGAACAATCATAATTTGACGGCGGCTGCCAGTCGCCTCACGGCTGCCGGTTATAAACAGCAGTCCTCCTCGGCGGCAGCCGGTCGGCTGATTTCTGGAGGTGTGCCGGCGCCGGGCCAGCTCAGCAGTGCCGCCAGGGTTCCGGGAAGCGGTGGAGGAGGTGTGGGAGACTATCTGAGCAGTGTGGTTCATGGTGTGGCTTCAGGGGGCAGTGCAGCGCTGGCCAAGGCTAGCGCCGGCCTGGCCCGCCTTCCCGGGGAGTTGGCCATGACCACCCCGGGCGGTGCCGGTTCCCAGCCGGGCCGAATGCTCTCGAAGCCGCTGGGCAGCCTTTCCGGTTCCTCCGGCCTACCCAGATATGAGTGTGAGCTTTGCGATGCCCAGATTCAGGATCTGCCCCACTACCTGAACCATTTCATCATCACTCATCGTCGGATGAAGCATCGGAGTCCCAAGGATATGGAGGGCATCCCGCCTCTGGCTTGCTCTCGTTGCAATTCCCGGTACTTTACCTATGAAGGGCTGGAACGTCATCTGTTGACCTCGCATGGTCTGGTGTCCAAGGACCTGTTGCGAAAGGCCAAACAGAAGCAGGATGCTGGAAAGTGCAAGCTTTGTGGAAAGGTAAATAATATATACGGATGTTGGATGTATATACAAGTAATTAAAATGCTCCTCCGGAGCATGAAAAAGTAATATGGGTGGTGGTGAGGTTGTAAAATCAAGAGAGGACTAGTCTTAAAAATGCTTAATATATATGAGGCTAGGTTCAAAAAAAGAAGAGGACTAGGTTGTGGGCGAATTAATATGGGCACAGCTTCGCCGAGCAACCCATATTCGCGGACTGAAAAAGTTATACACATACACAAACGTATACCAGTGTTCAGATTTAGTTACGGTGCGTAAATAATATATACAACTCTGATTAACGAGTTTTAATGGAAGCAAACATTTCTTTCAACAAACTCTTAATATTTACTGTGCATTTTACCCATTTATAAGAAAAGT
>JASAND010029740.1:0-50879 GCA_030248195.1 Trissonchulus latispiculum | reverse complement strand
ATAGAAACAAGTTAGTTTACGTACCACTATTTTTCCTTTTTCGGAATTTATTTCTGGGATGAAGTGAACAAAAACAGAAGCCCGTCCAATATTAAAGAAATAAATAAAATGCACTCTCGTGCTAATTCCAACATTTTCCAGTTATCATATGTACACGTAAAAACACACTAAATTCCTATATTAGTAGTGCATGCGACCTCTGCCAGACTTGGTTCAAACACTTGCGGCTCATCAGTGGAGAAGTGTAGAACTAAGTTCTTTAGGATGCTTTGGAAAAATCTTTTACAAAATAAGTGAAAAATAGTTTCGCCGCCAGTCGCCTCATAAAGTGTCATTAGTGTGGTGAACAAACATATATGACATCCAAAATATGAAAAAATTTTCATTTTGAAAACTGTTAACAATGGGTAGGGTAAGAAATTGGACAATTCCCTAATATTTCGATAATTAAAATATTTAAAACATGAAATTCTAACAGAATGAAATTAATAAATTTCATCACCGTTTCGCAGTTTCGCAGGACGCTGCTTCTTCAGTTGCCGAGTCATCTCGGTCAACTCCAGCTACATGTAAATCTAAGAAGAGGAACCGTGGTGGTTCTCGGAAGAATTCTAGTGGTGCACAGTCAGCTCAGTCTGCTACAGAAACTGATGAGCCATCGCGAAAACCATCGAAGCAAAGTAAACGATCTGCAGCGAAACAGCAAAAGGCGGGGCCGTCATCGGCCAAACCCGTCCTGGTGGACCTGGAAACCAACCAACCACCACTGGACAGTGGTTCTACCCTGCAGAAGGCGCCCACGGGCGAAGTGGCCGATGCTCAGCTGAAAGCCGGTCAGCTCATGGTGGTTGACGAGATTAACGAAGACAAGGACGGCTCATTGGCGAAGGTGGCAGGAGCGTTCGACGCATCATCACCACGGTTAGCGGCAGGAATGGACGATATTACCCAGAGCGTCGCACTGGTTCTCGAGGGGCACGAACACGTCCTGCCCGATTATCCTCATACTGTATTGATGACACCACAGGAGAAGGCCACCGCTCTCAGCTACGAAGTTCCATCACGAGAAGAAGTTGAGGCAGTTCCTGGCGATCTCCAAGATAGAGCCAAGGATCACATCTCTGGCATCGAGACCTTCCAACATTACCTGAAGTTGGTGCTCATGAACAGGGAGAAAGAGTATGACACTCAACATCCATAGGCCTGCCTTACAGAAGCCATTAGTGACGTTCAGGCGATTGCTAACCCGGAGAAGTCATTTCGGTTCTGCGAAGACCATCTAACTTTGCCGGACCATTTTCAACCTTTACGGCTGATCAGAACCCTCCAGGGTCTATTTGATGCGATTCCGGACATCCTGGAAACGTATCAAGCGACTGGTGTCATCGCCATGGATATTGAAGGCGGGTCCTACACTCAGTTCGGCAATAAACAGGATGCCGCTATCACCATCATTCAGATCGCTGGACCAGTTCCATCACGACATCCGAAGGTTTTCATGATCATGGTCAGCGAAATTCTGGCATCACTTAAAGACTATTATGCAGTCCTCTATGCCTTGAAGATCATTCTTCACCCACCGGAACCAGTCTATATGGTATTCGCTGGTGGTCAGGCCGACTTCTTAAGTCTGGCCAAATTCTGTGGTCTCACTGGCATGGACTGTTATGCTGCCGAACTTGGAGCGATCGTCGCCCAGTCCGTGCCTTACATTCAGGCTCGGAGACGACAAGATCCGACGGTTCCTGAGGTCCCTTGGGAAAATATAACCGACACGACCAAGGAATCGTATGTCAATACTCATCACTCCTTGAGAAAGGTCTGCGAATACTGCGACGTGCCATCTCCTAAAGGACTGCGACCAGTGGACTTTCATGGGTGTATGGTCTGGCCTACTGAAGAGGAAGCTAGGTACGCCCTCGCTGACATTTTGGCCATTTATGCCTGCTTGGTTAAGGTCGCAAATGCCTTGCCTTCCGACGAATGGATCCAAGTGATCTATCTGAGCAGTGCACGCTATACCTTTTCGCCCAATCTTTGGCCAAAGATCAACAAGGAAGCAGAACTGGGAATAGGACCACTTGCCCAGGCCAGAATGTTCACCCCTGGAAAGACCGCGGCTTCGCAGATTCTCCATGACCGTCAGATGGAATGCCGACGGAATCTGACAATCAAACGTGGATCGGTGAAGTATCTGAAAGGGAGCTTCGCTTGGTCATTGTCTGTCCATGAAGCGGAGGGTGGTAATGCCACCCACCCCTTGCGAGAGGTTTCCTGGGTGCCTCTAATGGAGTTGCTGACCAACTTCTATGAGTTGAAGTTCATGACCAGACGACGACGTGATGAAGGTCTGGACTTTAACTGGTATGCGATCGTCGCAAACCGCCATCATCACGCGGATCCGAATGACACGCCAACGGACCTGCCACCTGATTCGGCCCATCGTTTTCTGCGAACGGACGATCAGCCATCTGATGAGGAGTCTGGGTGGTCATCCACCCCTCCGAATGAGAAGACGGTGGCCGATGAACCAGAATCATTGGCGGAAGCACGAAAGGCTGCCCAACGAGACGGAGGAGAACGAGACGAGAAGGAGACGAAGTTACCGCCCTTGCCGAAGAAGCTTCCACCATTGACTCATTACAAGGAAGGAACTGGTGATCCGAGGAAGAAGGAGAAGCCTCCGGTGACCTATTCTGGTGGTCATCGTTATGTGGAGGACCGTCCTACCTATCACACGGCTGGGTCATCCCAGCCGGCGCAAACTGCGGTCACCACGAGCCCACGCCGAACGAGGTCCTCTGTTCGTCAGCAGGAAGCTGCGAACCTCAAGGAAACTGTAGAACCGGAAGTCATTCAGGTATCCGACGAAGAAGACGCGGCGGACGAAGATCAGCCATCAGAAGAGGTCGGACGCCGTGAACCGACACCTACGGACGAAACGGCCCAACGTCAACAAGGGACCTTTCAACCGACTCTTCTGGAATCATGCGCGCCCAGGCTGACAATGGCCAATCCAGCCCACCAATTCGGCTGGAAAAGGAGCAGAAATCGGAGCTCATGCAGGTGATGCAGTTGGCGGAACTGCAGGGACTCAACCCGGTCGTGGTTATGCGGGAGCATGAGGGACTTTGTAAACGGCCTGGTCATTTCGACATTGGACTAACGGCCGTGACCCAACAGGCTCCCGACCCGTCCGCCTTTCTGCTTCCTGAGCCCCGTCCAACTGGTGAGGTGATGATGGGTCCGTCCGTCATCCGAACATTGATGGGAACGGCGGTCCCGTCCACACCTGCGGCACCTACGGTCCCGGCGACACGATTCGGCTCGAAACTCCGTCGGGTCGAGTCATCCCAGGGCGAAGCGACCAGCGTCATCGCTCGGTCAGCACCAAAATCCCCGTTGGTTGGAGCGGAGGCAGCCAGACCCGGTGCGTCTGCCTCTCAGTCAGATGTTTTCGGCGGTTCGGGACGAGGTCTAGGCTTTCGTCCTTTCGGATCCGATTCGGATTCATCTACGGCAACCGCTATCACTACTCGCTTAACACCCGTGAGCCTACATCAGCGTTCGGGCACACCTGGTCGGGTGGCCTATGTCCCTCTGGAGGAACCACCCCTGGATTCTCCGGCCCATGATCAGTGGGAGGCCGTGTATTGCGGTCACCGGGACATTCAACCATCAACATCACGTCAACAGCGGTCGCCCCGTCGGGAGGCATCTCGCCCTCCCCCATCCATCGAACCTCGTGATCGTGACTATTCGCGATCATACCGTCGTGAACCTTCGACTGACCGTCATCGTCGGCGTTCGTCATCCCGTCGTCGGGATTCCCGTCCAGCGTCACGAGCGTCTCGTGGCCAGAGACCGGAATCTCGCGATGATCGCGGTCAACGTCCGTCAACGAGCCGTCACGAGCGTCAGCCAGCCCGTGAACGATCACCATCGGCTCGTCGTCGTGATCAGGACCGTCATCGGCAACCATCACGGGATCGCCGTTCAGAAGAGCGTCATCGCTCGACTGAACGTCGGCATGAGTCTCGCGACCGTCGCTATGATCGTCGACCTCCAGCCTATCCGAAGACTCAGGGTCATATTGAGTCTCGTCAAAATCGTGACAAACGCCTAGCTGCCGACGCGTTAAGCCGACAACGACCGAAGTTGCCGACTTATTGCGTGCCACGAGTGAAAACGATCAAGAAACCGGATGGTCGGAATTCTGCGATTCGGGAACTTCCGCCCGAATACCCTAACAATTATACGAAGGACAATTTCCCTCCGTTCCGGGTATACTTGGTCAATGTCCTTTGTGACGTGCTCAATCGGGACATTGCTCGCACGGTTTCTCGGGGAACTGAGGACCCGATCTACGACGAATTCAAGATCGAGCAACCAACACCGGCTGAAGTCGCTCAGATCAAGATGGACCGTTGGCCCGATGACCCTATCATCTACTGTCGGGATAACAATCTTCAGTGGATTTCACATAACGTCCCTGGGGATCCGTCTGAGAAGAAACTCCATCCTTGGGTGGCCTTGTTCCGTGGCGAGGTCCTCAAGTGGATGCAGGACAATGCCCACGTGTCCCAACGGTTCCCATCGGATTTTACGGACCACATCTGGCAACGGATGTGCGCCCGCGACAGTCATCTTACGAACCACATGACGGCAAACCCGGAGTCTGAACAGACCGGCGGTCGGACTGTCTGGCACTCGCGGTGGGTCATCAAAGACTATCGTGATCGTCATGGGAAGCTATTCAAGGGTTTCCCCGTCAACCGCGTGTCGTCGAACGCACGATGGGCCACTTGCCTGGCCATGGCAGCGTTGGTGCCCGAACTCTTTCGGTACCCGCACCTGATTCGACGGTACGAGTCGCAGCATTTCTACGTGACCCACATGCACGCTCGGCGTCTGCGGATCCGCTGCATGACGGTCCGCCAGGCCATGCTCGGTTATCATCGGGCCAACGTCGAGGGCATCACGAATGTCGATGAAGGATATTTCCTGTGCTTCTATCTGGGGCCGGACTATGCCTTCTCATTCATGCACAACCATTTGCCGCATGTGTCGTTGCCGGTGGAGCAGCTCGAGAATCAGGGGTTTCGGACCAAGGAGCACCTGTATCAGGAGCGCAAAGGCTGGTTCTGCCAGTCTGACGTCGTCATGGACCTGGTGAGGGAGCATCCCAGTCAGCATGGCTTTGCTATCAAGCGTAGCACTGACCAAGCCATTGCTGCACTGCCCGCTTGTCGCATCGAGCGATGGCAGTCGGGTCCAGATCAGCTTACCCAGCGGCTGATCATTTTCCACACCTTCTATCAATCGGTGGAAATGCAGGAATTCCTGGTCCAGACCATCGGAAGTTATTACGGGAAGGCTTCCGCGGACTCTTGGTGGGGCCTTGGTGTTCGGGTTCCTCGTGGTTTCACACCTGACGATCTGACTTTCGACGGGAAGTACAACTTCCTGTTCAATACGACCAACTGGAATGGGCAAAATATCCAAGGGTCCCTGTACACCGAAGTGGGCCTTTGGTTCATGCAGGCGGGACGTGATGAATTGTGGGAGGACAGGTTCAACCGTGTCCCTTTGTCCGGCGCTCGTCTCGAAGCCTACCTCGACGTCGTTCGAAAGCGCATAGAAGCGGCGGCCGAGCGCTATAACCGAGGTCAGCCCGCTCCTCCGTTCTTTCGACAGGACGCACCGGCGGCCCTTCGGAAGCAACCGATTGATATGGCTCCGAACTGGACCGGTGTCCATATTGCCGGGTGCGCCCCGCCGGGACAGGAGAAGAACATTTTCCACCCGTGTTTTGCCCTGACCATTTGGAATCCCTTGGAACCCCATCCAAGTGACCATCACAAGTCCACAAAACTGATCATGCGGGAATATTGAGTGCGTCGTCATCGAGCCTCATGACCCATGGTCCGTTCATTCCATCAGCCATGACTATTCGCAGTCTGAAAAGTCATCTTTCCTGATTGTGAAATCCTCTGATTGTGACTTTTTCTGGCATCTGATTGGACTTGACCCATGTCGCCCACCATGATGACAGTTCATCCGATGCTGGAGCCTGGACTTGACTTTATTTCCATTGATCTTCGGATCCTGATCACCATATAGATCTTTGTTTTAGTTGTCTTTGTGATAGTGACACTATTTTTGCATAATTGCATTGTTATTTTGAATTTTATCTTATGACTCTAATGTCTCGAATTTGGAATTTCTTGTGTTGGTTTTGTTCTTGAATTGTAATAGTATTTACTTGTGAGCCGAATCTCTGTGATGTGCAAGGTGTATCTAAATTTTGTGTACGTACGTTTTCATTTAGTTTTTCTTCGAATATATATTTAATCTCTTTGTTTAATTTTTCTACGAACCTATAATCTCTGTGTTAAGTAGTTTACGAATCTGTATTTTGTTTTTGCGAACCTAGAATTTGTCTTAGTTTAGTCAGTTTTTGAATCTGTGTTTTTGTCATATTTATGTCGTATGTTAATCTAAAATATTTTTCGTATTTTTTTACTAGTTATGTCAATTTCATTTGCTCATATGATGAACAGTGCTTTATTTTTGAGGAATCATTCCATTATTGCCTTGTTATACTGCCATACATGTATGCCATTTATTGTCGAAAAACCCAGTGACGTTATCGTCCTATGAAAATACAAAAATTTAACCTAGGGAGGGTGGGTTTTTCTTCCCATAGGACCTCCACCTAACGGTGTGTATTTTCTATGGTTATTTTATTATTATGATTATTAATATCATAGGCAGTTTGCCTTGTTGAGCGACGGCCTGATAAACCCTAGCTCAGCTTGGTTAAATTTAATTAATATTTTATCGGAAAGTTCAACTTATCCTCTTTGCTAACATTTATTAACACACTCGTTTGACTATACATTCCAAAGGAGGGTAACTCGTCTTTCCCATGAGTTACTTTTGGAAAGTCATTTGTATTTTCATATTAAGCTACTTACACAATCCCAGTAATACTACGGTTCTATTTTTAATACGTGTATTTTGCCAAATACGTACGTATGACTTTGTCAAATTTATGCTTTAATTTTTGGACTGTTACTAGCGCTTCATAGTACCTAGTATATGCTTAATCACCTGTACTTTGTAGTATTTAATCACTTTTTTCTGTGTGTTTTTCTACACTTGTTAGTTTTGTCTAGTTAGTCTAGAGCTTATAACTTGCAGTTATCAGTTGTATTGTACTAGTAGCATCATTGCTCTGTATTGACTGTGTTTGTCCAGCTCACGTACCAGTTCGCCATTTGTGCAGTGATCCTCTCGGGAGTTCGGATCGCAAGCCCTGGGGAGATGTAACGGATCAAGGTGACACACGGTCAACCTTTCCGTTGCTGGCGGTTGTAGCTAGCATACCTACCCGCTTGGCTTCATATATCAACATCACCTTGGGCTGGGACACGTTTGCAAGTCACGTAGCTCCCCCAACGTGTATATGTGGGATTGGGTGGGTTCCCCCCCTCGTGACTTTGGGAGCTACGTGATTGGGGGAAATTTCCACTAGGGGGCGCTCGTGGGAGGGTCCAACCCAACACTCGCTTCCCTCCTTCACTTTGTATTGTTCTGTCACAGCGAGCGCTTGTGTTTATTCTGCTATTTCTCCCCCTTTTTATTGTGTACATATTCTGTGTCTCCCCCAGCTCTCTCCAGAGCATTTGGTACGTTGGTTGGTCCGCCCAACCCGCTGTAACTGTAAGTTATTGTTTGTTTGTGTGTGTGCTTGAGGGTTCGACCCAGTATTATTTCGTATTATTGTTATACCTATAATAACTCGTTGTTCTTGTTCTTTATTAAAGTGTATTTAGTTAGGCTGAGTCTTACTGAGCTCCTGCTAGGTAGGTAGTTCAATTCTGAGTGAGTGAGAGTGCGAGTCATCTCGCCCTTAGGATCGGAATTACCCCTGCGTGTTTATCTGGCGAGGCTGTCCCGACCGTCTCCTGTAGTCGGTCAGTTATCCATCTGTGCCACGGTCTCCGCGTCCGCTACGTCAGGGCGTGGTAACGGTGTTAGTATGTAGGAAAACCTACTAGCCCCGCTACAAAGGCGTTAGGCCTCGACCACTGTCACCGGCCGGTCGGCCGGTCTGTTCTCGGTCAGAGGCTGTCGACCGATCAGCCCATTAGACCTGACCTCACGTCGTACCATGCATTATATGTCAAAATTCAACATTTATTGAATAACTATAGCCGAAAGGAAAAGCTAAAATATCACAAAATTCTCAATTTGGTGGTAATTATTGCTCCCGGCAAGCATCAAGTGACGTGATGTCTTGAGGCATCTTCCATGGGCATGTAACCTTAGCTATATTGTTTTCTTAGCTACCTAAATTTTGTTGTATAGTCTTACGGTAGTCTGACGTAAGAGTTATATTTCTTAGTCTGAAAGTGTTTAATCTCAAATTGTTAAAAGAGCCATCTATCCAAAGTTCAATCTTCCCGGTTTTCCTTCGTTAGTCAAAACAGAGCCAAAATTTTCATCACACTTTAGCTTAGTTTAAAGGCCAAATAATTTCGCTTTTGACTTGTCCAGACTTGCTATTCAGTTTGAAGTTTTGAGACCCTGCTGTTAATTTGTGCATAAAGATTGCTTGTCTTGCATTGTAACCATCACCAGACCTATACTTTAATAAAGTCCTGCTTGTACACCGTCACAGGCACAGTCGTAGATCTTTGCAAACACCTTATCCCTTTCTCAAAAATGTGTAACTTGTGTGAAATACTGGTAGCTCACTCAGACAAGGTCGGAAATATTCCTTACATTATTGAAACGGATAATGCAAATTATCGGGATCTTTTCCACAATCCCCCCCCCCCTCAATACGAACTGATTGGATTGGGGGTTATTGGGTGATTCAAATGCGTTTATATTTTGGGAAGGTGTTACCTGAGGCTCAGTAATTTCAAAAATTTCAACAATTTAAATTTTTTTAAAATTATATAGAGCCTTCTCGGCCGCGAGTTAAAAGAGTAGAGTTAACAAATTTTAACTCTGTTAACCCTGCAGTAGAGTTAAATTGAACTGTTTAACTCTTTTAACCCTGTGCGCGAAAAGGATTGAAATAATATTAACTCTTTTGACCCGTTTAACTCGCTGCACGAAAGGGCCCATAGAAACCCTTAAAGAGTTACCTAAACTACAGTAATCCTCCGCCACATTCTTCTCCAAACGGGTGGCGGTTTCTGCGATTTGATTGGTTGTTGGAGAAACATGCTTTGTCTGGGTCGGTCATGCTGAACTCACAAAGTGAGATGAGACAGATCTTTACTTGACCTGTGCCCAGACTGCTTGCTGGAAGGATAAGTGCTATTGTTTAGAGTTCAAATGCTCGATGACAGTGATGAAGCAAGCTTGCAATATTTAGCTAATTAATCATTCTGAGTACATTGCATTTCAATGGTTGTTACTGGCAAAACCCAGTCAAAATGGTTAATTAAATATTATTGCTGAGTTTACACTACTCCTAGCAGGTGTAAACCATCTCATGTGAGACATACCCAAAACCATTGTTCTGCTCTGAACATCAATTTTTCTTCGTTTATTCTAGAAAAATTTCTAGACACAAGGACAGACAGTGTGAACTGCGTTTTGGAGAGTTAATTCGGCAGATTTTTTAAGCATTAATAAGTGGATGGTTGATGTTGACATAGCGCCGTTTCAACCCGTATGTTAAAGCAGAGTTGTATGCGGGCCGATTTTTCCGGCCCGCGCCCGGCCCGAAGCCCGCACCTTATGACCGCGGCCCGCAACACTCCGGCCCGCGGCCCGCACACGCGCAATCCGGCCCGCAGGTACCCGCGCGTAAAAATTGCTACCTATGTAGTTCCTGAGCATCAAAACTGATGTATTTTGAAAGATACTTCCGGATCCCTCTAATTTTTCTGTGCGTCTGATTTCAACTTAGTTGTCTACCAATTTACTGTTCTTAATGTGGGAACAAAAGCTTAGCTTCCCTTAACTAAAGGGTACACCATGAAAAATTTTTTGGGCAGGGATTTTGCTCATTTCTTCAAATGTTTGTCGCATATATCCTTGACAGCGAGTATCAGCACTTAACGAGCTTAACTAACCACCTGTTAAGAAAATTGGTTTTGAAAGCGGTGGCGCCTTAGCAAACACAGACAGTTTTCTCCATAACGCCCTGGGGTCTTATCTCGATTACCCCCCCACCACTCAAAATCCTTAAAACTTAACCAAATGAGCTAAAATGTGGTATGGGTATGTTTTCGACTATGATGAGTTCAAATATTGCAAACTTTTTCGATTTCGCGAAATTCAATTTTTTCGATTTCTAAGGGGGGACCAAGGAAACCCGAAAAATTTTTTGTCTTCGCTTTTGCTGAAAAGTCGCATATTGAGGTTTTCGGGGTCGTAGAACACGAATCTGAAGTCTGTTTTTTCGATTCAACTTTTCGTTAGCTTAGCATAAACTTGCAATTTAAGCTTAAAACTTTAGATTTTATTAAGCTGTCGAAAAGCTGAATCGAAAAACGGACTTCAGATTCGTGTTCTACGACCCCGAGAACCCCTATACAACTTTCGAAGACAAAAATTTTTCGATTTACCTTGGTCCCCCCTTAGAAATCGAAAAAATTCTAATTTCGCGAAATCGAAAAATTTTGCGCTATTTGAAGTCAGCGTAGTCGAAAACATATCCATACCAAATCTTAGCTCATTTGGTCAAGCTTTAAGGATTTTGAGTGGTGGTGGAGGGTAATCGAGATAAGACCTATTTTGCTGTGGAACTTCAGTAAGACGTTATCATGGATTTATATTTTTGTGCAAAAACAATAATACATAGGTCATACACATACGGTTAATACTCGATCCGCTGATAATGTCAACTGAGTATGTTAGTGCATACAGAAGGTATCGAATGGTATAACGAAGTCAAATAGTCTTTAAAAATCGGAAATATTGCCTACTTTTGTATATGATTTGGAATGTATGAAATTTCTAGAAAGCAAAATTAGTCCAGGAAAGTCGCCCAAAGTCGGCCCGCATCGGCCCGCGCTGCCCGCGCGGGTAGTAAAATTTTCCCGCGGGTACCCGCGGCCCGCATACAACTCTGTGTTAAAGGCCTGCACTACAGCCCGCGGCCCGGACCGGCTTGCGGGCTCACGGGCTGGGCCACTGGATGCGGTTAACTCAAATTCAGGATACGGGTTTACCTTCAAAGATGTTTTGCTCATTAATTATGTTTCTTTCTCAGTTTGAGTGACATTGTTTGCCAGCAGCTAAAATGTTTCCTAAATATTGTAGTACATTCCGTTCCGTACATTCAATCAAATTTTACTGCTCACTAGGTGACTACATAGGTGACTAGGTACCCGCTTGTGGGGTCAGCCATTAGTGTTCAGAGCATGTACCTGCAGCTGATAACAGAGCCTTGCCTGAGCCACACTGCTATCTAGTAATGTACTCTTGGTTTTACAAAGTTGATGTAGCCGGTACAAGAAGTACGTTATATACGACATTTACTGAAGCCTGGAACTAAAATAGGCAATCTTTCCGGTCATCTCATCTCTTAAATTAGCTCTTCTTTCACAGCGCTCTGCAAAAGTGGATCATGTTCAAGTTAGGATCCTTTTTTATGGATTTCGGTCATCTCATCCTCGTCAAACTTAGCATGCAATTCTACTAATGTCGAGCCCAATTTGTCGTTTTAATCCTGTTTCCATATTACGTGGGCTGAGGAGGCAGTAGTATAGTGTGCACATTTCGAGCAGTAATCCTTGGATTGAGATCCCCTCTCACCTTCACCACCCCTCTGAGTTCTTCCCCCGGGGCTTGGGACCCGGCGTCCGCCCATTACCGGACACCTACCTACCTAAACTACTAACTTTATCTAACTACTTAAGCCCGGTCCATCTAATGTTTTTGTATTTTTGTATTCCTGACAAGGAGACTAGATTATTACGCTGATTTCAACCTTTCTGGGTTGCTGATATTTAACATACTCCCCTTGCTAATTGAAATTCGGCCTCGAATTTCCAGGAATTGCAGGTCGGTCCTCAAATCCAAGTACCATGTGGTCTAAGGGCGGCTCCCCGGCTGCCTCCTAACCCGAGGCCATATTATACTTCTTTTTCTTCAAAGCCGGGAGCCTTTACACCAAATCACACAAGAACCAATAACCATCATATTAACCCTTAGCACCACGAGGACCACCATATATCAAACCAATTATCTCAAGGACCTGCAATTCCACAATTTCCAGGCATCATCTCATCTAGCATGCAATTCTACTAATGTCGAGCCCAATTTGTCGTTTTAATCCTGTTTCCATATTACGTGGGCTGAGGAGGCAGTAGTATAGTGTGCACATTTCGAGCAGTAATCCTTGGATTGAGATCCCCTCTCACCTTCACCACCCCTCTGAGTTCTTCCCCCGGGGCTTGGGACCCGGCGTCCGCCCATTACCGGACACCTACCTACCTAAACTACTAACTTTATCTAACTACTTAAGCCCGGTCCATCTAATGTTTTTGTATTTTTCTGTTTTCTTCTTTTTTATTTTCTAGATACAATCGTTATATATGTGAAAGGTTGAAATCAGGATCTGAAAGATGTGAAGAAAAGTGTCCAGGGCGGGGATCGAACCGCCGAGCTTTGGTTTAAGAAGCAGAACGCTCTACCACTGCGCCACATCCCCGGACGTTGAGAGTAGATTATTACGCTGATTTCAACCTTTCTGGGTTGCTGATATTTAACATACTCCCCTTGCTAATTGAAATTCGGCCTCGAATTTCCAGGAATTGCAGGTCGGGTCCTCAAATCCAAGCACCATGTGGTCTAAGGGCGGCTCCCCGGCTGCCTCATAACCCGAGGCCATATCATACTTCATTCTTCTTCAAAGCCGGGAGCCTTTACAAATCAAAGAACCATATACAATAACCCTTAGCACCACGAGGACCACAATATACCAAACCATCTATCTTGACCTGCAATTCCACCATTCCCAGGCATCACAAACGACTTCATCTCCTCAGAGCGGTAAGGACACGGCACGGTCGCCAAATGTGAAAGGTTGAAATCAGGATCTGAAAGATATGAAGAAAAATGTCCAGGGCGGGGATCGAACCACCGAGCTGTGGATCTGCAGTCGAGAACTCTACCACTGAGCCACACCCCCGGACGTTGAGACTAGGTTATTACGCTGATTTCAACCTTTCTGAGTTGCTGATATTTAACATACTCCCCGGCTGCCTCAAATGTGAAACGTTGAAATCAGGATCTGAAAGATATGAAGAAAAATGTCCAGGGCGGGGATCGAACCACCGAGCTTTGGATCTGCAGTCGAGAACTCTACCACTGAGCCACACCCCCGGACGTTGAGACTAGGTTATTACGCTGATTTCAACCTTTCTGGGTTGCTGATATTTAACATACTCCCCTTGCTAATTTGAAATTCGGCCTCGAATTTCCAGGAATTGCAGGTCGGTCCTCAAATCCAAGTACCATGTGGTCTAAGGGCGGCTCCCCAGCGGCCTCCTAACCCGAGGCCATATACATCATTCTTCTTCAAAGCCGGGAGCCTTATCAAATCACACAAGAACCAATAACCATCATATTAACCCTTAGCACCACGAGGACTACCACCTTATACCAAACCAATTATCTCAAGGACCTGCAATTCCACAATTCCCAGGCATCACAAACGACTTCATCTCCTCAGAGCGGTAAGGCCACGGCACGGTCGCCAAATGTGAAAGGTTGAAATCAGGATCTGAAAGATGTGAAGAAAAGTGTCCAGGGCGGGGATCGAACCGCCGAGCTTTGGTTTAAGAAGTAGAACGCTCTACCACTGCGCCACATCCCCGGACAAGGAGACTAGATTATTACGCTGATTTCAACCTTTCTGGGTTGCTGATATTTACCATATACAACAAATATGTACAGAGTTAGTCCTTAGGAGGACTGTTGGGATGAGGGCGAGCAGAGGTGGAGGCGGAGCTTGGTTCCCAGGGTTTGGGCGAGGCTGTCGGTAATTGAAATTTGTTTTTGGTCAATCATCCGAAGGTCAACCAAATCCGGCCCTTCCAAAATCCCCAAAAATGGTAATCCGAAACTTCCCTTAAACTTAAAACTAGCTGACCTCCCATCCTCAGTAGCTGTTTCCGAGGTGAAGTAGCATGGTGACTGTAGTCCCAAATTTCCACCTCATTACCTTAAACTCTAAACCAACACCACCAAAACATTTTCGAGAGAGCTTTTACAACCGACCGTCCACCACGACAGAACGAATGAGACTGATCCATTTTCCGAATTTTGCTCCTTTTATAGATTTTTGTCAATTCCCAAGAGGGTAGTTAGCGGTCCCCAAGGGACCAAGATCAAATCCGACCGATTAGGTCATTAATCAAACTCGACAAACGGTCCCAGGAGGGTAACTAAAATACAACTCGGTGTGGTCCCAGGAGATAACATATGGCGAGCGTGGGTAAAAATAAAAATTAAGGTGGCGTCATCCCAGGGGAAGGTCGATGAGATTGAAACCAGCGTACTGTCCAAACTTGATCACAATTTTGAGTCACTCCTACCTTACGTCTAGCCCACAGTTTTCAACTTTTATAGATATCCCCTTTATCTGTCTTGCCTTGCCCTAATTTCGCAATTACCTTGGTTTTATACTCCGAGTCACTCCAATATTACTCCAAGTATACTTTTTCTAATATTTCTTATGACCTGGCCTTGCCCTTTCCTTCCTAACCTTAATCTTCCGCTTCCGTAATTTTGTGCTCCGAGTCACTCCAAAGTTACACCGGTACTCCAACACCGAGTATACACTGAGCATACACTGAGCTTACTCTATTTATGTTTTTAAATCTAAATTGCTTTCAATCGGACCCGCCCTCGTCGCCTTCTGTTTTTTCTGGTAGTACCATCGTATCTAGGTCGACGTTCTTTTCAATTGCTCGCTTAAGGGCATCTTCATTAGAAAATTTATGCTCGTAGTCTACCTGCTCATCCATAATCTTTTCGATAAGTGGGTCGTCAAGGAACCGTTTGCAACTTTGGATGTGAGTATAAATCAACCTGTTTAACTCTGCTCTAATTAATGGTCTAAGTTCGTTGTAAGCCTCAACCTCAGATGTAGCCTCAGAATTGCCGTCAGTAAGGTACTCTTGGGTTAGTCTACCCATTCGTCGTTCATATTTCACCTCAGCCCGGCGAACAAGCTCACCCCAAAATTCTCCAATCGGTCTTATCTTACTGCCAGAGTCACTACTTCTTGAGGACTCCGTACGTACATCTGACTCAGACTCATCATAGTCCGGTTTTGCACTGTGAATATTTTGAACATGACGCTGGAGGTTGAACGCCCTTGTGAAAGTCTGGCCACATTCACCACACTGGTATGGTTTATTGTATTCGCAACTAGACATCTTTGTTAGAGTTAAGTATTGTGCCTGCTTTTATGTACTTTGTCGTACGTGCTTTTATTGATTTCGCTTGGTGCTTTTATGTACTTTGTCTTTGGTGCTTTTATTGATTTAGAGTCACTCCAAGCCTGCTCCGAACTAACACCGAGTAAACACTGAGCATACACTGAGCTTACACCGAGCCTTGTCAATAATGGTGGGGGTAATTTTCGAATAATGTCACAGAACAAGGACTGATTTACGTTTTTATTGATTCACAGTACTCGAAGTCGTCGCGTCGAATTGGCCTTCCAATCTAGACCTGACTAACTTCGAGTACTGTGAATCAATAAAAACGTAAATCAGTCCTTGTTCTGTGACATTACTCGAAAATTACCCCCACCATTATTGACAAGGCTCGGTGTAAGCTCAGTGTATGCTCAGTGTTTACTCGGTGTTAACTCGGAGCAGGCTTGGAGTGACTCTAAATCAATAAAAGCAACTGTCTAGTTGCGAATACAGTAAACCATACCAGTGTGGTGAATGTGGTCAGACTTTCACAAGGGCGTTTAACCTCCAGCGTCATGTTCAAAATATTCACAGTGCAAAACCGGACTATGATGAGTCTGAGTCAGATGTAAGTACGGAGTCCTCAAGAAGTAGTGACTCTGGCAGTAAGATAAGACCGATTGGAGAATTTTGGGGTGAGCTTGTTCGCCGGGCTGAGGTGAAATATGAACGACGAATGGGTAGACTAACCCAAGAGTACCTTACTGACGGCAATTCTGAGGCTACATCTGAGGTTGAGGCTTACAACGAACTTAGACCATTAATTAGAGCAGAGTTAAACAGGTTGATCTATACTCACATCCAACGTTGCAAACGGTTCCTTGACGACCCACTTATCGAAAAGATTATGGATGAGCAGATAGACTACGAGCATGAATTTTCTAATGAAGAGGCCCTTAAGCGAGCAATTGAAAAGAACGTCGACCTAGATACGATGGTACTACCAGAAAAAGCAGAAGGCGACGAGGGCGGGTCCGATTGAAAACAATTTAGATTTAAAAACATAAATAGAGTAAGCTCAGTGTATGCTCAGTGTATACTCGGTGTTGCAGTACCGGTGTAACTTTGGAGTGACTCGGAGCACAAAATTACGGAAGCGGAAGATTAAGGTTAAGAAGGAAAGGGCAAGGCCATGTCATAAGAAATATTAGAAAAAGTATACTTGGAGTAATATTGGAGTGACTCGGAGTATAAAACCAAGGTAGTTGCGAAATTAGGACAAGGCAAGACAGATAAAGGGGATATCTATAAAAGTTGAAAACTGTGGGCTAGACGTAAGGTAGGAGTGACTCAAAATTGTGATCAAGTTTGGACAGTACGCTGGTTTCAATCTCATCGGCCTTCCCCTGGGATGACGCCACCTTAAATTTGATTTTTACCCACGCTCGCCATATGTTATCCCCTGGGACCACACCGAGTTGTATTTTAGTTACCCTCCTGGGACCGTTTGTCGAGTTTGATTAATGACCTAATCGGTCGGATTTGATCTTGGTCCCTTGGGGACCGCTAACTACCCTCTTGGGAATTGACAAAAATCTATAAAAGGAGCAAAATTCGGAAAATGGATCAGTCTCATTCGTTCTGTCGTGGTGGACGGTCGGTTGTAAAAGCTCTCTCGAAAATGTTTTGGTGGTGTTGGTTTAGTGTTCAAGGTAATGAGGTGGAAATTTGGGAGTACAGTGCACCATGCTACTTCACTTCGGAAACAGCTACTGAGGATGGGAGGTAGGCTAGTTTTAAGTTTAAGGGAATTTTCGGATTACCATTTTTGGGGATTTTGGAAGGGCCGGATTTGGTTGACCTTCGGATGATTGACCAAAAACAAATTTCAATTACCGACAGCCTCGCCCAAACCCTGGGAACCAAGCTCCGCCTCCACCTCTGCACGCCCTCATCCCAACAGTCCTCCTAAGGACTAACTCTGTACATATTTGTTGTATATAACGATTGTATCTAGAAAATAAAAAAGAAGAAAACAGAAAAATACAAAAACATTAGATGGACCGGGCTTAAGTAGTTAGATAAAGTTAGTAGTTTAGGTAGGTAGGTGTCCGGTAATGGGCGGACGCCGGGTCCCAAGCCCCGGGGGAAGAACTCAGAAGGGTGGTGAAGGTGGGAGGGGATCTCAATCCAAGGATTACTGCTCGAAATGTGCACACTATACTACTTGAGGCTGTGACTGCCAATTAGTTGCTAATCGGCGCACAGGCTTAGTGCAATCCGAATATAAAGCATACTCTTTGATATTACGCTTACTGTTCTCTAGTGTTGTTTCAGTAACCGATTTTAGTTTCAGTTTCAGTCGGCGGTCCAAGACGGTTTCAGTTTCAGTTTCGGTTTCAGGTCTTCTCCCAGAATGGTTCCAGTTTTAGTTTCAGTCGGGATCTCAAAATAATTTCTGTTTCAGTTATAGTTTCAGTCGGAGCTTCAGTTTTAGTTTCAGTTTAACATCGCTACTGTTCTCTTGCACGTTTTTTATTTCTTTTTTGCCCAACTGAAAGCTCAATCGCTCCATACTTTTACGTCTATATGGAGCTGATAGAGCGTTTCGAGCATCAACACTCTTGCACAATTTTGTACTGGATGTTCAGTTGTGGAATGGACAAATCTCTTGTGAGGGGTGTGTCAGCAGTTATCGTGCAGATCATGTCCAAAGGCTGCACAAAGAGTTTCACTGTTATTATCAAGTACTCTTGTTTCACGTTATCAGATATAAGGCTTGCTTCTTTCTTCAAACAGCTTGTCTCAGCAAACTGCCATTAAACACAAAGTTTTGCCCATCAAATGCTGCATATATATAATAAAATTCTGCAACGGTCATTTTGTTTTAGAAAGTATGGTATTGGCTACTTCAAGCGTGGAAATAGGCTTTGCTTTTACAGCATCTTTTCTTTGCCTGCTGGGCCTTAGTGCTTACATAGTTGTTCTCAGTGTCATTTTCGGTAACAGGAAATATTTTCTATCCAATTCTTTCTATCGTTTCGCTGTGGGTCTTGCCTTGCCTGACTGCGCTACCCTGCTCACACAAGTTGGCTACGTTATTCCGTTCAGTGGTAAGTAATGTTGTCGACCGACCGAAATTTTCTTCCTTCCTTCCTTCCTTCCTTCCATCCTTTCTTTCTCGTACGGGCAAGGAGGCGCATATAGTAAAGGGACTGAAAGTGGGCCACTTTTTGGAGACTTGCAAAGTGAATCACCCTTAGCCAATCAGTCAATCGGGTTAAAATCAACCAATTATTGGATAGGTGGGTAGGCATTGTTTCCGGCTTTCCGAAGACAAAATCGTTTCATGTGCTGTAACGGACTTGCTAAGCACGAAAGCAATTCTAGTGATTCACTTTGAAAGACCACATTCAGTCCCTTTACTCTACGACCGATTGGGTAGCCAATGGATGCCGAAGCAAATAATCAATAAGTTAACCGGAATTTAAAATTCTAAGCCTTTGCAAAATAAACACCCATGAGTGGTGAACGACTAAAAATGTGAAAAATTTTAATCACTGCTGCCTCTTATAATTAATTCAATATGCGTTATAAACGTATCGGATGATAATTTTTAGAGTGAACCTGTTAAGCAGTGGAACTACCGGTTTCTTTTGCTGAATACTTCCTTAAGGAGGGGGCTACGAACGTTTTTGCCCAACTTCTTCAGAGACACCTACTTTTTGGCATATGATTAGCTATTAACATGTCAAGGTAAAATAGTCCGTAATGGGCATTATTATATCTAACACACATCGATTCTGGCACTACGCCAAAGTCGAAATTGGTGCGAACAGTGGGTTTTTTCAAAAAGCTTGTTTGAACTCTGGTGGATTAACAGTTTGACCCCATTCTGAAACTTTTTGCCACGAATGCTAACTGTTATTAGTACTAAATATTAAAAGTACATTCCGGCTGTCGAGCGTTGTTTCCTTCTTTAGCAATAACAGGTCAAAGTTTGAAATTTGGCAAAAAGTTGCGATGTGACCGTGCGCAGTTTTCGATCTAATAAAATTGACAGCTCCTAGCCTACCTCAGCTTTTTACCAAATATTAGCCTGTAATAGGGGCAAACTGTCTGTGAGTTTCAAGGGCTTTGTTTTTCTGGTTAGTGTGCTAGCAAACTTTTTCTTAAGAAATAACCCTTATTTGAAAGCCCTGAAAAGCTACCTAAGCGCAGTAAAAATGCTGTCAAAAAATTTTTGTCTCCGTTTTAGCCGAAAAGGTGCTTATAGGGGTTATTTGACCTGCTGAATCTGAATATGAAATCCGTTTTTCGATATGACGCTTCCTTCGTTCAGTATGCGCTTGCAACTGTCTTAGAGCTTTTTGGAGCGATCGCCATCCATACTTCGAGAAATCAATCTAGCATGTCTAAACATTGGAGCGAGGTTTAGTGACCTAGCTTTTGGCACATCCTGTTGTGAAGATAGCGTGCACTAAAGATAGACATTTTGTGAAGTTAGCGCACACTTCTAAAATTATGGAATTATTTGGAAAATACTTAACCTGACAAACGCTCAGCGTTTTTCTGACTTTTGTCTGAATTCGTCGGTACCTTAGCTAAACTGTTGATTAGGTTCACGCTTGAATAAGTTAGTTGGATTGGGTTGTGTTTTGAGACGGTTGGGGGTTATCAAAGGTTCTCCGAATTTGGGATTGCGAAGTGTGGGTAAAGTTTAGCAAAGTTTAGGTGTAGCTTTTATCTGGCGCTTATATTTCTGTTTGATTTGTGGACTTTTCTGGAAATTATGTTTTTGAGTTTTGTCTAGCTCAGTTTGTGAAAGTGATAGTAAAATCATTTGTTGTCGAATATTTTCTTAGGCAGACTTAGGGCATTTTCTATCGGCATCACACACCACACAGTTACCTAGTGATCTAGTCTTATCCTAAATTATAGATAGTCAACTCGTTTTATTCAAGAACTAGTACATTTTACCAACAGACGTAGACTCGAACTTCACACTGTAATGCGCAAAGTTTCAGCCGATTCTACCACAGTACTTCGGAGTAATTGACTCACATCTTCGAAATGAAACCAAATAACAGATACAATGTCGATAATGTAATCTAGCACTGCGAACGCAGGGATTAACGAAATCAAGTAATTTTTACAAAAGTTAAGACAGATACTTAGAGTATTAATTGCAGCAAAGATGGGTTCATTTGGTGAACCACAGTTCATTACAAGTTAATTAACCTCCACCCGTATAAACCTCCAAGGCCCAATTTTTCGCACTTTGATCGTATCGCACAGAAAATTACGCAATGGTCTAGAGATTATTTTACATGACATCAAAGCACTATATGTCAGAACTAATTCCTGAAAATTTGGGTACTGTGCCTTGCACATAGCGATCAGGGCGAGGCGAAGTTCGTGTACGTGTCATGTCGAGCTTTGGACCGATAACACCAACTTCTGATGGCTCCACATGACGCTACGCTGCATGGAATTCTTTCAAACTTTAAACTATTTTGCACTAAACCTAATACTATTATGTGGCAAAAGACTAGCTAGCTTTTCCGACATCGAACTTTTATTGAAATTCTCAGCCCCCCTTAAATTGAACCAAAGTATATGAAAGGAACAAGTTAGGTTACGTACCAACTTCTTATTTTCCTTTTCCGAGATTTCATTCGGAATGAAGTTAACTCAAGACAGAAGTCCGACCCAAATATTACAGAAATACATAAATACTCTCCTGTTAATTAATGAACTTTCCATTTGTAAACGTGAAAAACATATATAATTTCTATATTAGTAGTGCATGCGACCTCTACCAGACTTGGTTCAAACACTTGCGGCTCATCAGTGGAGAAGTGTTGAACGAAGTTTTTGAAATTTTTGGAACATTAGACGAAAATACTTGAAAGATCGTTTCGCCGCCAGTCGCCTCAGGAAGTGTGATTAGAGTGATCTAATACAAGAAAACACAAGAAAATACAGGTGTACTAATATCAAAGTTAGTTAGTTAAAACATTTATTTGATACGTGATTATGACAAACTGTACAATGTGAGAAACTTGCTTAGTGCATTTTATACTTTGTTTAAATCTAAAAACCATAAAAATAAAATTTTTCAAAATAGAAATATATAAGATATAAATCATCTTTTATGGAGTTCTTATATTTCTCTTAGCTATTGAACAAATCAATAAAATGTTTGTGTTTGAAAAACTTTCTTCAACAGTAAGAATAGATAAAAATAGTAACTACTTCATGAACTGATATATCTATATTTATACTATGAAATCCCCTCCTCAATTAACAACATTGATTCAAGTTTCATTCACATTTTCATTTGCATAAGAAAACATAACACAGAAGAACACAAAACAATATCAGTGTCCTTTATTTAAAGGGAGAATAATATCTACGAACTATTCTGGTATATTATACGAAAGATGCAGAAACATTCTCTCTAGTGATTGTTATCACCCGATCAAGCGGTCGAGAATCAACTTTAACCTTTTCTTTAACCGCCATTTGTTTCTAAACGAAAACTTTTCCAATTTCGTCAGCCAAAAGATATGCTGATTTGTAATCGGTTCAAAACCCGAATAATCCAAAAGAATTTTAGTTAAATAGAAGTTGAAAAGATATACTTCTGTATAGAACTGTTTCTGTGTGACTGAGGACTGTGCAATTATTTGCTGATAGTTAATCTGTTCACATCCGCATAATTTAAAAAATTTTTAGTTAAGTAAAATTGTGACGATAGACCTCAGTACAGGACTGTTTCCGTGTGATTGAGGAATATGCAATTAATCCAATTCCGTTTTCCAATCTAACACCAAAATATTTAAACCAGTTCACATTAAGTATTAGTACCTACGACATACAGTCGTAGAGGTTCTTAAGTACGACCTAGGTCGTAAAAGGCACAAAGCAATGTGCCTTGCACATAGCGATCAGGGCGAGGCGAAGTTCGTGTACGTGTCATGTCGAGCTTTGGACCGATAACACCAACTTCTGATGGCTCCACATGACGCTACGCTGCATGGAATTCTTTCAAACTTTAAACTATTTTGCACTAAACCTAATACTATTATGTGGCAAAAGACTAGCTAGCTTTTCCGACATCGAACTTTTATTGAAATTCTCAGCCCCCCTTAAATTGAACCAAAGTATATACTCGTTTTTCAAAATCTCAAAAACTCCTGCAAAATTAAAGCGTGCTCTAAACGGCAAATTGTTTAATAAATCAAGTTGAAATATAATTCCCCTGGCCATTCACTGTTTTGCCCCTTCCTGCTTTGTTCACCTGATTTGATGGTTTTCATGACATTAAAGCAAGAGTTTTAGTTTCAGGGAATCAAGTGAACGAGACATCACAGTTAACAACCATGTATCGGTATTGGAACGGTTTCTAGTACACGTTCAGCTGGTATGCTCAGGTGACCTTGGTCTTATCCATCAGTTTGAACCGACTGTTGGCTATCCTATCGTCTCGACTTTATGCTTTGTTGTTCACTAATTCGGTTACTCTTGGAGTGATCTTTCTTTGCTATGTTTGGGCGCTCTGCGTTACGGCGTCAGCGTTTGCCTGTGGCTGCTCCTTCTACGTTCCGGACTATGCTTGGATGTGGGATTGCAACATGAATAGGACCTGTTCCAGTATAGTAATGGAGGTATGCAATGCATATATACATAGGTTACAACATTGCATGATTGCACTGTCAGTAGGATTGCCCCGTTAGCAAAATTGCGGGGCCGATGCCTTCCCTGACAGCGGGGCCGGAGCCGAACAAGCATCGGCAAATGGCATATAAATGAAAAATTGCTGCATTAATTAATGCACAGGTTTTTACACACGTTTTTATGTCAGACTTTGCTTTGCAAAGGAATCCCCCAACTCCCACTCCTATTCTCAGAAAATGGCGTCACTATTAGAATAGCGGATGGAACATCCTACATGACACCAGATCTTGGGGCTCTTGATTTTATCTTAACTAGACTTACATAAGCTTGTCAGCTTGCCAAAAATTCTGATTTGACTAGCAGGAACTCTCTAAATCAGGTACTTTGGTTGGTTACTGGAGTATATATCTGACTCAATCCTCATTAAAATGTGTAATTTATTAATACATATATATCAGTTTACATCTTTCAGCTTGATATGGTCGACGCAGAAGTTAAGACGGGCTTAATAACAATAATTTACATTTTTGTATTTGTCAAACTGCGATGGATTTCGCACAGACGTCGCACATTCCAGCGAGTAATTGCGACTGTCAGCAGGCGAGAGAAAGCTATGATTCTTCAGTTCGGTCTAATCTGCATCACACTGATTATTTACGTTACACTATTCTTTACACTGCACATGTTCATGGATCCAGCCTTGGGCAGTATGTTACTGTCAGTGATTTGTATCGTCAACAGTGCCAATGCTCCATTTCTCTATCTTCTGCTCAGTTCTGATATGAAACGGAAGCTGAAAACGGTTTGTTTCAAGGCAACGAACTATCTCAGTGGCACACCACGATATCCTACAGTCACGAAGACCAAACAAAATGAGTGGTGACTGTCGAAAAATAACAATTACCGCAATTGTGTTAACATGCTTAATGTAATGCTATTCGGGTATTAAAGCAAAACTACACAAGAGCACATAGCAAATGCGTTGAATGGGACAGGCAAACTAACTGATCTTTAGGACGAACCATAGGACTTTCAATATTCTCTAATGATAGAATCCTTGACTAAATACATCCTGCCCTAAACAACTACTGGAAAGAATTACAGCTTCTTTGACTGCGTACTCAACTATTGATATACCACGGCTGACCAGTTAGCGGTCGGCCGTCAAATCAACAACCTGCAGTTCAGGACGTCAACCGCTTTTGATCGACCGACGGACGAGTAGACCAAATTTTGGGGATAGCTAACAGAATATATTCTATGTTCTCACTCTACTGTTTTTAGAAGCTTTTAGTTGTTAACGATGCTTCACAAAACTGAATAAATTTCTACATGACCTGAGCCCACAGGTGGACAAGGGGGGGGAAAGGGGGGGGGAAATTTCCCCCCCCCTCGGCGAAGTTGCCCACAAGGGGTCGCGAAATTGCTCTCACAAGGGGTAAGAAAATTGGCCACAAGGGGTAAGAAAGTTGCCCAAAAAATAGGTTTTACGACTAAAATTTCCAAAAATTTTCCGGCTTCGCCGGAATTTTTCACTTAAAATTACTATTTTTTAGCTAAAAAACGTCCGAAAAACGTGTTTTAGCTTAAAAATTGCTGTTTTTTGCTAAAAATAGGCAAAAATAGCTTAAAAATCGCTTTCAAAAGTACCCCTACGAAAAATCGCTCTCACAAGGGGTACCCAAATTTGCTTCCACAAGGGTCAGTGAAATTTGACCTCCCGTTCAGGTATGCCTGAGCCTATCTACGTTTCTTTTAAATATAGATTTGTAAAACATAGGTTGATTCCTTGTTAATTGGAATATGTATAATTGCTGCATATTTTTAATACAGATATTAGGAGCATATTTGAAGCAAGTTAGAAAATATATCAATAAACATTTAGCCAAGCCAGCCGTCGGCTTTAGTCGGCCGATAGCCAGTAACCGTCCAAACACTGTTGATCCTAGACCTAGACATTCCGTATATACCCAACAAGAACCAGTTTTAATCGCCTGCACCTGTGGCCAAGTATATTTAAAATACGGTAACAAACTCAATAGTTTTCATTCATAAAATTTGTGTTCAGCTTCAGAAAGGGTCACGACTTTCATTTGGAATTAACCACAGTTCCCCAGTCTCATGGTTGCTTTCTTCTAAACCTCGACAGGAAATCCAGTATAAATACAAAATCAACAGCAATCTAGGCTTCCTGCACGGGCCGAAATTACAGGTATAGACTGGCAGCAAAAATGATGTCACGTTTGATTCGAACGATACCTGAAAATAACGAAGGCACAATGAAGGGATTTTTGGTCATGAAAAATTTGTAGTTCACGGATTTCAATACTAGCTAGCGCAGAAATGTCGTAGTTTATGAAGCTTAATAGACATTTTGTTTCTTTCAGAAATCTACCAGTGGAAGGGAAGCTCATGTTTGATTATTTTTATTTAGCCGAGCGCAAGCCGATTAAATTTTTTACGTACATAAATCCTTGATTTTAGAGCACAATTTTGAGATGTTCATGTAAATCCCTCTGCACAAATATTTTCATGCAGTTTCACCGAGCGCAAACCGATTAAATTTTTTCACATAAATCCTTGGTTTTAGAGCACAATTTTGAGATGTAAATCCCCGCTGCACAAATATATTCATGCAGTTTTAGAGGCTGGGCGTTTTTTTGAATGGGGACTTGCATAGTTTACCAACAAAGCCACTGGGTTGAACTAGCACTTATGCCTATATAACATCAAAATGACCGAAACATAGCTGCAAATAAAAAATTTACTACTCAACGAACACTTGACTCAATGCAGCCAAATTTTCAAAAAACTAAAAATTTCAAGTTAGAAGACAAAAGGTATGCACTAAGGAAACTTCGAAACAGACAAAGGACCCCTAGTATACCCCTTCTCTTTCGAAAAGGACATCTGCGAAACAAATTAACAATGACTACTGACCATTAGATTCGCTTCTACTGAGCTGAAAGTATAGTACCTAAGTGAGAGTGAGAGAGTTAGTAAGCACTTACCTTCCGCAAATTTTTGCTCAAGCTCAGTATTTCCAATAGTTTTGGAAGCTGAGCACATGTCTCTTAGGGCTTCCTCTAGACGCCTCATACAGCGAATGATACTACCTGCAAACAAAACAAGCAAAAAGTATGGATCTCCCTAAATGATGCCTTTTCAGATATTTTTCCAACAGCATAATTTTTGGAAATTTATAAACTTCGAAACGGTCACTACATAGAACGTGCAGAGAAAGTGGCTAAGCTACTGTGACTAGCACTCCAATCGGAAACTAAACTAAAAACGAAGCGAGATGAGCTTGTGAATGCAGCCGAAAAGAATCTACATTTTCGCATTTCTGAAATTACAATTGATTCGATTCGTAATTGAAGTTTGAATTGATAAAGGGGATAATGATGTGACAGCTCGGATGGTACTTGTACTTGGCAGCCTGCAGCACTTGAGCACAGCACAGAAGTTTTGTCATACAGCAACAGCAACAGTGTATCATACAAATCGATAACAAAACTATTAAAGGGGACGACAAACCTTCATAGACTTCAGTCATTTTACACAGGTCCAGAAATTTGCATCCATTGCACCATTCATGGACCACATCCATTAGATTGGGCTTGAAGGATTCCACGTACTTTTCTTCCTCCAGTTCAATCTTGCACTCATTTGTCACTTGGGCAATATGACGTGCCATAGTCTTAAAAGCAAGCAATTCACGGAATTGGACATCAAGACCCATTCAGTCAGATGAACAAACCAAAAATCTGAACAGTTACCTTAGGGGAAACGAATGGGAATACGTACGTACGGTCGAACAAGTTAGTGGGCGCGGCGAGCTGGCATTTTTTAGAGTTTTGAAACTAGGGCAGGGCTTTGCCCCCCCCCCTCTAAGGAGGGGAAGCTTTGAACTTGAATTACTGTCACAGTTTGATTTCGAATACTAATACCAAGAGTACATAATATAAGAGTAAGAAACTCTTACAGTAGCATGTACAAATCATGCTAGGTATGCTCGGTGCGTTAAGTCGGGACAGATTACATTCCTTCGAATTTTTGTATTATGCAACAATTTTTATATCGTTGAAAAGAGCATAAAAAATGCTACAAAGTTGTCGAATTAGTTTTTTAATTGCATTAACCTAATTAAAGTTATAATTAATTAATTAAAATAACTAATAAATTACCTACCACAAGCCTTAGGCTAATGGGCCAATCAGCGAGCAGACACACGCTTATATGAAAGCGTGTAATTAGTGCTAAGTGGGACCCCCCCGAGACTTTCGGGGGAGGGGTCCCGACTTAACACACCGAGCATACCTAGCATGATTTGTACATGCTACTGTAAGAGTTTCTTACTCTTATACTATGTACTCTTGCTAATACTTTGTCTCTTTTTAAGAACATGGCGGGCATATTATCTGTGAAAATGAGCGAAATCCATGACTATCAATTTTTGACCAAAGTGACCCCCCCCCTTAACCGACTTTCAGCCCTGACACAATCAATGATTATTTTCATAACCGAAATAGCAGAATATATTTCAGCGAATTGGTCAGGGTTTGATCTGGACCACACATCAGCAGACGCAGGAAAGAATTCCGATCCAATTGAACCTAAACATTACATCCAACATTACTATCTAAAAAAGATCGAACAGGCGCATACTATTTTCATACCTGCATTTTCCTAAGTAGTCCCGACAGTTCATCCGCCAACTGTGGCATATCCGACTTCTCTTCGTTGACGAAGCAGGAAAGCAGGGCCACGGCCTGTTGCACTGGGAGCTCATTGAAGATCCCATCAAACAGCATTTCTGTTAACAGCAACTCGTCGGCTCTAAATTCACAATAGTACTCTAGTTTCCCCTTAATAAATTATTATTCTGAAATGCAAGTTTGTAGTGATTAGTGTTGTGCATTGGCCGGTGCGGCCAATGGCTGGCCAATGGCCGGCCATTGGCCGGCCAAGCCATTGGCCGTTGGCCGAGAAAATCTCGGCCAGTTGGCTTGGCCGGCCATTGGCCGTTGGCCGGCCAACGGCCAATGGCCAACGGCCAATTGGCTGGCCGTTGGCCGTTGGCCGAGGGCCGGCCAATGGCCGTTGGCCGGCCAACGGCCAACGGCCAACGGCCAACTGGCTGGCCGTTGGCCGTTGGCTGGCCATTGGCCGAGTGCTGGCCAAGCTCAAATTTACTGATTTTGGGCCTTAACTGAGTTGAAAAATTTAATTTTGCTGCATAATATCGTAAACATGTTGCTGTATAAACGTTATATTAGATACAGTACTACAGATTTTCACTTAGATGTTGCCAATTTTTATCGTTATTATCGTTATTTTACAATTAAATTTGCTAATTGCATGCAAATTTTTAGTGTGCTAACAACGTAGTTTTTAAATTTGTCTGGCGGTGAACGTCTCATCACTTTAGCCTCTAGCAAAATTAAAACAGAGTTATCGCGGGTTGGAGCTAAATGTTTGGAAAAACTGTTTTACAAATATTGTAAATTGCAAATTGCATTATTGAAATAAAGTTTAATTAAGTTGACGCCTAATTAAGCACGGTAGACGAATAAGAATAGTGAATTCCAGCTCGCCAACGTTGACAAATAGCTAAAGAACGGACAATAGCTTACGGCCAAGAAGCAGCCAACGGCCAACGAGCGGCCAACGGCCAACCTGTTGGCGGTTGGCCTTTGGCCGTGGGCCGCCCACCGGCCACTGGCCGGCCATCGGCCAACGGCCAACGGCCAGCCAATTGGCCGTTGGCAATTGGCCGTTGGCCGGCCAACGGCCAATGGCCGGCCAACGGCCAACGGCCAATTGGCCGGCCAATTTCAAACTCCGGCCAAGCCAAGCCAAGCCAACCATGGAAATTTTCGGCCAATCCCAACACTAGTAGTGATGCACTAGTACAAAACCAACGAAATTGTTCAGAGTTAGCCAGCGATACAACAACGATGGCACTAACTTAATGAGAGCAAAACTAGCCATAAACGATAAAAAGTCGGGCCAGGAAATAAAAATTAAATGGATTTTGATGACAAACACAAGATGCACAGAGCCTTGAACGCACGGAAATGCTTACAATGCACTATCGCTCAAGCTTAATTTTTATTCATATTTTTGAAAAACCACACAGAGAGCTAAAGCTGCTAACGGCACTATATAAACCAGCACCACATACAGCTTTTCCAGCGAACAAACAAAATTAATTTCAGATTATATGTATGTGCGTGTATATTATATCGACGTATATACGCAATATTTCTTACGCGGATATTTCACAGGCAACCCTTCCCTTCAGGGTAATCACATCCTGCGCATCGGCAAAACCCAGTCGGCGCAGAACTCGCTTGCGGCACTTCAGCTCCTCCAGCTGCAGCAGGGATCGGGCACGCTTCAGGTCAGCCTTGGCTATACGGTAGTCCTCTTCCGCCTAAAACAAATAATCAAATACAATATTTGTATAAAAGAATGAATAACACAGAAAACATTTATCCGGAAGCTGGCATTTTTTAGGGTTTTGAAAGTGGGGGAGGGGGAAGTGGGGGGGGGGCTTCCGAAAAGTGGGGGGGGGGGCGAGTCCAAGGAATAAAATACCAAAAAATACCAAAATTTTTAGCGAAAAATTAGCATTTTTTAGGTAAAAACACAAAAAATCGCCGTTTTAAGCTAAAATTAACTTAGAAGTACATAAATTAGCTAAAAATTGAGAAAATTTTTGAAAATTTGACCTCAAAAACCTAATTTTTTGACACTTTTGGGCGACCCCCAAAAAAGTGGGGGGGGGGGCTTGCCGAAAAGTGGGGGGGGGGCTGCCAAAAGTTGGAGGGCTTTCGAAAAGTGGGGGCCCCCACCCCCCCCACTAAAAATGCCAGCTGAAGGAATCAAGAATAAACAGTCTTGGTTGACACAAAACTAAAGAAGCTGGTAAAGATCTCGCGTGGAAAAATAGATCTTCTTAGAGATTTTTTCATCTCAAAAAAAGAATAATCACCATTTCAAAACAATTTTTGCTCCACAAGCGTGAAAGGGATAATTTTGAGTTAAATACGTACCTTCATTTTCGTTAGATATATTTCATAGATTGATTCAAATTTCGGATCATTCTTGAGAGGATGTGTTCGCTGTCGCTCATGAAGTTTCAGCAGACGCTAAAACAAAGCACAGGCACACGTTTAGCTACACTAGAGAAATAGGCTAGGAAAGTTGACAATCAAATCTTCTGTTTCCTGATCCGGGCACTTCGTGAATGGTCTTCAGCAATGTGGGGAATCGCCGAACCAGCAAACGGCTTCGCAGTTTGCGACCTAATCATCCGCACAAACCAGGATGTGAGAAATCGGGGCCAAGCGATAGGTAGCTAATTAGACACACCTGAGGGGCCCTCAATCCAACACACGTCCAAGCAAAATTATCCGGGAAGACCACGATATAGATTTAGCTCGGTAGCACAATATTTAACAATTCAGGAGTCTATCCCTGGATTGCACCCAATAAGATTAGGACTAACTGAGGATTAGCTGAGGACTAAGTCCAAGTTTTGAATGGAAAACCAGCATTTAGCCCTCAGCCAATCCGCAGTTAGTGTTAGTCATATTTGGTGCAATCCAGCAGTGTTGGCATCTGGGATGGGATCCCATGGGATCCCATGGGATGGGATGGGATGGGATTGAAAACTCATCCCATGTGGGATCAGTGAAATTTTGTGGGATAATTTTGCCTTACAATGCCTTCAAACACCGTTTCCAAATTTTGAAAAAGTGCAATATTTTGGTAAATTTGTCATAAACATGTCTGTTCAATTTCATGATTGGCGTTTTGATGACTAGCAGAGCAAAGCATGGAGCTCTTTAAGGTGCTGGTATCGCTTTGTGTAAATGTAACCTTACAGGCTCCAATTTTTATGATGCACGTTGATGAAACTTTCCAAATATGGTGCTCTTTAACATTCTGGGGACCAGTCCCGAATTGTTAGGTGAAAAAATAGAAAATCTTTGGTTTTTGCCAATATTCTCTCAGTTCGTTATCGATACACGTGATTGGTGATTGATAATAAATGGAAAAGGGTCACCGAAATGAACATTTTAGCTTTTACGACCTTTGAGCTATGTTAAGCTAGCAGTTAAGGGGGTCATCATGAAAAATTTTTAGATCACGGATTTCGTTCATTTTCGCATATAAACTAACCACATATGTCGTGCATATCAAGTTCAAATTTTGAGTTGTTCGTTCAGTTCTCCCATCAACCCATCAACTGTGTGCAATTTGAATATGAGCGAGTACGAGAGTTTTGCAGACAGTTGAAGCAAATTTTCGCAAGTCAGTCAATTTCAAGTTTTTATAAAATGAATAAATATGTTGAAATGCAAAAATCTGCAATTTTGCAATATAGCCTGGTCGTAATATTGCCTCTCTGTAAAAATCAGCAATTTTCACAATTTTACAGAAAAGATTTCATTTCTGCGCCAAAAAATCTCTACACTGGCAAAGGATTCCAAGCAACATTGGGTATCGTTTGAAACCTTTATACATACATGTACTGTGCCACTGTGGAATTAGGACTTTTAGTTAGGACCTCTAGTTTTTTTATAATCTGCAGCAAAACAAAACTTAACGACCCTCATTTTTGGTTACCAAAAGCGACCGAATTAAGCTACTTTCGGCAGTTCGCTAACTTCACAAATTAATTAAATTTTTTAAAGACCCGATTCAAAATTCTAATTCCACAGTGACACAGTATCTGTTTAGAGTTATAAAACTATATATACAAATGTTACCCAGTAGCTTACATCAGTTTCGAGTTTTTTGGCGCAGAATTATAATCGACACTTTTTTGATTTCCGATTTCGACACAGCAGACCTCTGCTTGGAGGTGAATTTTTCCCTTAGTGCCACACCCCAGTTGCTTTCGTGATGAGGAGTAGTGCTATACCAAATTTTGCACTGGGTCCACGGTATGGCACTGAATAATTGCGTATCGCAATCACCCGTAAGAAAGGCTAAGGTGAATTTTCTCAACAACCGGAGATGCTACTTAAATTGTATATTATTTTATTTACTTTATTCTAATTTTGCACAACCTTTGAGCTATCTCTTGTGTGATCAAATCAGTATAAGCCAAAAACAATTTTGGGGGTTAAAAAATAACATTTACTCAATCGATTTAGTCCTATGGCTTTACTTTCTACTCAATTTATACAATCTAATTGCACATGTTATTAATGCCTATTAGCTTGAGTTCGTTGCTTTAAGCTAGAGATTTGGCCGACAAACGCATTTGGCAAAACTGCGATCATTTTATTTTAAACATCAATTTCTCAAAAACTACCCCCATGGATTCGCGTAAGCTACGGCAGAAGGAAAAAGAAAAAAGACCTGTTGAGCCAAATCCATAAAATTTCCCTCGACCGACATGTCCATCATATCATGGCACGGAAAAATTTTGCCCCATTCTATAGTTTTGAAAAATCGATACTCAATGGTCTATATTTAGTTAGTTAGTATGTCAAAAAATTTTGCTGGTTTTTTGCAAATTTTGCTTTTTTTCGTATTTACTGATTATAACCTTTAAAACGGTGTGTCAGATTTTCCCAACTCGCAAAATTGCGAAAGTTTAGTGCGTTTCAAAACTCCCCTCACAAAGGGATACCACCACATTAAGACCTTGCGACAATATTAAAATTTCAATGCTACAGCGATTGTACGGTCAAATACCGCAAGTGGGATTATATGGGATTGGAAAAAGCCAGTTCGGACAAATGGGATGGGATGGCGAATTTGAAAATCTGGTGGGATGGGATGGGATGGGATCAGAGAATTCGTCCCATTTGCCAACTCTGCAATCCAGTGTAAGTCATGCCGTCGGGAATTGGCCAGACGATGCCAGAGAACACCGGCGGGAATGTCCATTTGACGGAACATGTCCATCGGATTTCCCACGGAGGTGGTTCCAAGCGCCCTGGCAATTAAATCACCCTGTCCATTAAAACGGACGAGATACGTAGCGAGAATCATGGCTTAACCATACAAGCGAGTAAGTGTACACAAACGTGTAACTAGGTGCTCATTTGTTGGGGGTCCCTAGGGTCCAATATGTGGGGGGTCAGCCGAGATTGTGCAGACCATGTCCCCGGACCCGGCCTATGCCACACTCATAGTTATTATGTACTCTTGGTACTACTGATGGAGAATGACAGTGCGGATTTATTTTAGTGGATTAGGGAGGAAACTTGAAAATAATTCTAAGACGGACAATACAAATACGTGATTACAAAAGCATCAATTCCTCCCAGATTAACCACCTAACCTACTACTAACACTAACGAAAACTACTACCAGAAAAAAATTGATTCAACGATACCTATTTTAGCAGCCAAAATTCACTCCGTTTCATTACTTGTAATTTCGCAAAAAATACAATATCGAATTCCTTCTTACATCGACAATATCCTGCACTTCAGAGCTCTTAATTTGCATATCCTCAATTGGATCCAACAACGGAAGTCCATCGGGAAATTTAGAAATGGTGGTTCGCATAGTTCTCAGGGCTGTCATTCGATTTTCTAACGGCTTCAAATCGTCCGGATAGAATACACGAACCTTACTGATTCTGGAAAATGTGCCCAGCACCACTGGGACCATCTAAAATCAAATAAAACGTACCAGACGCAAAAAACAGCAAACAATTAAGGCATAACTGTACAAATATACAACAATAATTGCTATGGAGCACGTGCTAACTTTACTGTTCTATTAATTATACTCAATTCTTGTGGTGTTCACTAATTATTCAATCCACTGGTCAATTACAATTCCACAAAATACGTACGTATGTACTGACAGCAAGCAACTATTGGCAATTTAAGCTTTTACAAGTGAAAGTCATCCGGTAGGACTCAATCACCTCCATTCGCCCCGTCTCTCCGGGCGGACAGGGCTGAGGTCGAGCCGAGACCTGACCCGTTTTGGCCTCCAGACTGTCAGAGGAAACGTGAAGTAGAACATCCACAATGTAACAGGTCTCCGTCTTCATCGGATTATCATTCAGGGTTTTCTTGTGATAGTTAATCACCACAGCCCAGCCAAAGTCAATACCCTCATTTTCAACCTAAATAAAATAAACACACAAATAAATAAATAAATACTAAATAACTTGCCGTGGGTGTCAAGACAAATGCAGGTTTTTCATCATATTAAACTGTACTCCCTGCACAAACCGAATATCTAACTCCCCCTCCATGAATTTTTAATGCAAATCATTGCGCTAGAAATACACAACTTCAGGTCCAGTCGCTTAACGATAGATAGACCGACAGATAAACTGCATACGTAGACTAGTCGGCCAGGATTCAGAAATGGAACAATGTGCGTGGGATTGGTGATAATCCTCTGCAACTGTTTATCCAGGGAATCAATCTGCTGACTGATCTTATGGTAGCCAGCCACCGCTATTTCCTGAGGTACAACAATGTCATCCAGGGCCTGTTTCGTTTTATCCAACTCTAAAAGAAATTAAAGAAATTAAATGCAACAAACAACACAACAAAATCAGCAGCTTATACGACACAAATTAATCATAAAATTATTAGTTATAAAAAATAAGTTGCTGTTAATGTCCGTTATTTATAACCCCTGTTATGGATGCTGCCTACACAAAATTGTTTTGAACAGATTAACAGTTCTGCAATCGTTCGGAATGTTTCCAAGAGAAATAAAAAACAAAACGATGTCATGATTTACTTCTATACAAATCCGGCAGGGCCGCATAATTCTGAAACTGGTAGAAGGAACGTTCCAGCATAAATTCAGGATTAATTCCTTCCACCCTCAACAGGTTCAGCACCATATTATAGGTCAGTCGGAACTGGGAATTCAACGGATCTGCTTGGCCCTAAAAATGACAAGAAATCAGCAATGCAACACTTAAAACAAAATAAAAATCAATTAAAAAATGTCTAACTTGCAGTCACTAAGACCGAAAACCAAAAGCAAAATATTCGCCTTAATGACTGCCGGGTAGGGTCAAATTTAGAGGGCTAGGGGACGCCCTCCCCCGTTGCAATATTAAGTTCTACCGAAAATCCATAATTTTGCCAAAACAAAGCATATTTCCAGGATCCCCGTTTTCCATTGGTTATGCCTTGATTAAGGTCTACCAGCCCGCGTTTACACCACTGTTCTTGGAAACTAAAAGTTAAGTAAGACTACAGCATGGAAAGACGGTAAGCCATAAATATGCGTTTAACTATCAAAACAAGATTCGAACTGAAATCGACCTTGACTATCGATTCTCGATTCTCGATTAACTGATTACCTTGACCACATCTTTGGCAGTTTCAGCTGGCATCTGTTGATCAATCATTAAAATCACAGTTCCCTTATCATCCTTCCCACGTCTTCCAGCGCGACCAGACATCTGAATATACTCGCCGGAGGTGACCTGAAACGTACGCAAAAATTCGTATGTATTATCCTTAAAAATGTGTAACTAATTAATACGCAGAAAGCTTATTTATTTTTACTGGTTGGCACAAATACCACTCGCCGAGTAGTTGGCTGCCGTACAACTCGTAGCATCAATTATTGTTTTCGGCTGGGCACACAATAATGAGGGAAGTGCTAATAGAAACTCCTCGTTTAATATAACCCCCATCGTTCCAATCAGTTTATAACATGTGATGACGTGTACTAGCTAATTATTTCAAAACTGACCCATCGGTAGCCCTTTCCATCAAATTTCCGGGCAGACGTAAAGATGACCGTTCTGGCAGGCATATTCAGTCCCATTGAAAAGGTTTCTGTTGCAAATAAAGCCTAAAACAAACAGTTACAAATCACTAGACTTTGCTCCACTGGTTTTAACTAATCATTGCAGTAGTCAAAACTAAAAAGTCAAAACGAAACTGTGTTGGCATAAACAGGGAATATTGTTATATATTCACCGATAAATTCTGAACAAGCCACAGCAGTACTGCAGGACTAGCTCCATAATGCTGAGCAAATACGTCTTCTCCGAATTTAGTGATATTTTAGAGGGAGACGTTGTAAAAAAAGAACCAATCTTTGCTTTTACGAATTTTGCTTGGACAAACGCAATAAGTTCTCAAAAACATCAGAATTTATGCTTCTAGAACTTACAGATACTTTAGCTAAACACCTCCGGCAAAGCCGTACGTTGACAAGGGGCCTATTTTGGCAAAAAAAGCTCGTGTGTTCACGGGGTATGGATAACCCAACATCCCGGTAGGGGGCTGGATCAGGAGGCAGTCGATCTCGGGAGCTCCCGGAAACGATGGTAAACAATACCCTGTTCCAACCACATGGAACTTATGCTTGGATTTGACTGGTTCAACTGCAAAACCTCAATTGAACACCTCTAGAGAAACTCATAACGAAAAACCTCCAGGCCAACCTTTATAAGTCCTTCAGCGAACAATATTTCTATCACTTCTTTCAGGATAGGCAGAAGACCGGAATGGTGAATCCCGATCCCACAGCGGAGCAGGGGAAGGATTTCCACAACCTGAGGCAGATTTCGATCCTCCTCGCTCAAGACGTCCATTGCATTAGTGAACACTTCATCTACCAAGGTCTTCTCTTCGTCTAAACAAAATTACAGGAAGCAACAGCACTGTAGAATTGGGCAAAAGAAATAACATTTGACAGCTGCGAACATAAATAGAAAACTGTTAGAAAACTGTTAGTTTCTGTAGTTTAAACAGTTGTGCATATTATGTAACCAAGAACGTCGAGATTAGATAGTGATTACAATTTTCCAAATCCATAATTTTACAACAAACAAGAGTACAAAATATGAAGAAGTTCCAAGCAAGCCTGAGAGTATTATATAAGCCTGTCACACACTGCTTTCCACTACTTTTTGAGCAGATTTTTAGGAATATGCATTTTCAAAGCACTGATCTCTGCGAGACAAATTTCACTGGAAAGTGTCGCAAAAACTAATCTAAAAATCTAATCTAAAACTAAAATTGTGCATTCTATTATCCTTATTTTCTATTTCTTTCCATTAACTTTTCCCAGTTTACTGTGCATAATGTTGAGAGACAACGTACCAGTATTCCAGTCCAATTTGCTGACCTGACCAGCGTAGGCTTCGCATTCCTTACGACTGAAGCTGAACACAATGACCGGAGCAAGTTCCCGCTCTTTCACCAATTTCACAATTTTTACCAGATTTGATTCGGCTGAAATAAAATTTCCATAAAAAAGGAGGGATCGTCAAGCCGTGAATCAAGAGAAGCTAGCAGATACATACCTACTGCTAAAATAAAATTTCCAATATTTTTCCTATTGGAAGACCAGTAGTAATAGTCGTGCTTTACTCGCCACAGTCGCTGGAACCTAATCACCGCTTTCAAATTCAACTTTTCATTGGCTTGAGATAAAGGTGAACTTAAAAGCCTGACCATAATCTGTAAGCTCTCCCGGAGACATCGAAGTACTGTATGAGAACAGGCTTCGTTTTGTTCATCATCCACCATTAGTTTCTCGATATTTGAACAAACGAAAACACGACGCATTCACACAAATTATTAGTCTGCGGTGAAACTCTAGCGACTTCCAAGACAACGGAGGCATAAAATTTAATAGATTTAATTTAATTTGTTACAGTTACAGTTGCAGAAAAACAGGCAATTTGAATACCAGAATCAAACGTAATTCGTACGTACAAGTCATTCCTCCTCGGCGACCTCGCTGCTGTCTGTCCCCTCTTCCTGTGTCGCCGACCTGAGCCAACGCCGACATGGCAGAATTGAAATTCTCCTCTCGAAAGTCGCCCTACATACAAAAAGAACTGATTAGTCAATCACATAATATCGACATCGATACAAAAATGCAATCAAGTTTTAATGATACATGAACAACACACCTCTACACGTCTCCAATGAAAATATTAAAAACGTACATAAACTAAACTAGATAACTGTCTACATAATATATACCTTCTGATTAACCACCATATGAAGTCCCTCGCCTCCAGACGGAAAAATGAAGTGTTCCAAAGGCACAGGTCGATAGTCTGTGTACACGACGTGACAAGGCTAAAACCAGAAATAAGATTTTAAGTTTAGCTTTATTTTTAATCAAAGGACAAGAAAAAGTCATAAACACCAAATGCCATTGCAAAAAGGCTAAAATTCTCGGTCGCTTTGTCTCAGACGCCCCAAAACGGCTTCTGAGGTCTCTTCAAAAACAACAGTTTAAATTACAGCAAAAATTAGTTTAACTCTATACAAATGTATATACGTACTTAGCGCTTTAATGAAAATAAAGTTTTTAATTCCGTTTAAGTTTACACGAGAAAGCCCTGTGTATCAACTTGGACGTAATACGTATATATACCCCAGAAACACACCTGCTTATGAAGAAAACAAATCCATTCAGCAAACTGTCTGGCATTTGGAATGGTGGCAGATAAAAATACATAATGAACATTGTCCGGCAACAAGATTATGGTTTCCTCCCACACCACACCACGATCTGAAAAAAATACAAAAAACTCTGGTTGTTGCCCTGTCCAATTATACTAATTTGAATTCCATAGAAATGAGCTGACGCCTTTTTTTTAAAATGGCAAATCCTAACAAATCTCAAACAACTGGGTAACGGTAACAACGGTTTCCGAGGGAGACTCAAGACTCAAAACGCATGAGCGCATACGATTTAAAAATATTATGTAAGCCAAAGTGTGAAACTGTCGCCTAAAGAATTGCAAGGAGCTTACCTTTATCACGCATATAATGAATCTCATCAAAAACAACCCAACCGACTTCTCGCATAATTTCTGATCCGCGATACAACATGCTTCGTAAAATCTAAATATTACATACAATGTAAGTCATACAGACAGGACGTAACGATGTGTGAGTCATGACAGACCACATTAAAACTGTTTAAGGCACCAATACACGAACCTTTCCTGGCAGCATCAAAAAATGCAATGAAAAATGGACTGTATCCATGAAGTCAGAACATAGTCCAATTTAGATAAAAAAGGACCCATAATAATGCAGTGGGGCTGTCACTGCAACACGATCTGATTTGAAGCGAAAACTAGATCTGCATGTAAGGATGTAAGAGGCCCAAACTAAACTGGTTAGTATAGCTACGTAGTTTATCTTTTCGGAAACCGTTCAGCCCTCTTCCAACCCCCCCCCCCCCCTGGAAGTTAGTTTCGACAGACGTAAACCCCCCCCCCCCCCGAAACAGTTAGTTTCGACAGATGTAATCTTAAAATTTGTATTTCTAAATATTCAGTATTCAAGAACAATAGAACAAACCTCAGTTGTCATAACCAATGCACTGGCACTAGGGTTGATGGTCACGTCGCCAGTCATGAGGCCAACATCAGTAAACTTCTCAAACATTTCTCGATACTTCTGATTGCTCAAGGCCTTGATGGGCGTCGTATAGATTACTCTCTGCTTCGCCTTCAACGATAACGCAATGGCGTACCTGAACAATTAAAACTGCAATGCAAAGAACGAACTGTAGAATAACTCTAAATAAGAGCTTATTTGCATGAACAGGTTGCCGTTGCATTTTACCTCTTAGCTCAATTATCCTACAATATGAATCTTTAGCCCTATGACAATTTTTTATCTACGTATATACTCCAAGAGAGCTTGTCTTCCACGAACCAGTCCAAAGCTCAAAATCTGTAGATTTTCTAATCTTGTCCCTAAGATAACATTTTCTCAGCTACTTGAGAGCTTTAGAATGATACCGACACGAACGCGGACACAGAACTTTCAATTTTAAACCCATTTTGACACCTTTGAGGCTCCGTAACTCATTTTCCTCACATTTGGGGTTTGATCCTATTACAACCTTTTTATCGACTCAACGAGAGTTATCAAATGATTGGGCAGTTACCGTTACTTTCAGTTTTGACCATTTGCAGCATTACCGTATCGGGTACTTTCGGATGTCGCATCGGGGTGGGCCCCCAGATGTCCGGGAGCACTTCACACCGCCCCCTACCCACATGCAAAATGTTTGCCAAATGGGTGAACCCAATCAAAAGACAGGGGGAGCTGGCTTATTTTTAGGCCAAAATGTAGGGGGCTTCATAGGCCCCCCATCGATGGGGAGGAGGGCTCACCTATAATTGGGGGGGGGCATCTTTTTGGAAAATTTTTTCGAATTTTTGCGGGTTTTTGTGCAAAAACTGCTAAAAACCACTAAAATAAAATGACTAGTTTAAGTGGTTTTTAGGCTAAAATATTGACAACTTCGTTAAAAATCCGTCGAAGCCGGAAAACTGTTTGAACATTTAAGGTAAAAATGGTAAAATTTGGCAAATTCTGGAGTTATGGGGGGAGATCAGAATTTATAGGGGCATTTGGGGGCAATATAGGGGCAATCATGGGGAGAGGGGCTCCTCGAATGGGGGCGGGGCCCCCAGCAGCCCCCCCCCGTAAAAATAAGCCAGGAGGCACATACGGCAAGGAATAACGGACATGTCCAAATTAAAGGGTTGCGTTTTTTGGTAAAAAAGCGGCAACCCGACAAGACAATTTATGTAACACCACATACATACGTATTAATTCAGAACACAGAAACTACATATAGTTATGTACGGATATGTGCGTATATACGCACTCTGCAACAACCGTTTTCCCGGCTGATGTATGAGCCGAGACGAGGACAGACTGATTATTGTCCAGACATAGGATGGCCTCATTCTGAAACGGATCCAGACAGAAGTCATAGGAGACGGCGGCCTCGCCAGTTCGCTGCAACAGAGGGTGATACTCCTGACCGGCGGGGACACAGACCTCGTGGAGACAGGCCTCCTGCGTTTCCAGCACATGAATGCTGATACGAGGCATGGAGTCTAGACTTCTGCAAAAAGAAAAAAACATTTACATTTATTAGAGCCAGCAGAAAAGTCAAGTTCAGCTTAAATCAAAATCAAGACTCAGTAGGAAATGCTTATACGTATATACGATATCAAAACATCAAAACGTGGACACCCAGAGTCAGACCAACCTTATTCCGCGGAATATACATGTAATATGTATATATAAATATCATGGCAGATTGGATCACCCACCAAGTTAATACAGAAAAGGGTTTTTAATTACCCCAGATCTTCCTCAATGACAGTCACGTCGTTTCTAGCAATCTTCGTTTCAATGGCAGCATCGTCATCTCCTTCATCCGCTTCATGCTTTCGCTTCGCTGATGCGCCAGACGAAATGCAATTAAGCAATTCTTCAGCTCTATAAATATATATGAATACATATGTCGGATATATATACGTATACCTTTTGACAAGAGTCCTGGATTACTTCCTGCGGTTGATTTTTTGGTCAACGTTTTGCATAAAAGTCTATGTAGCAACTAGCAACTATACGTAAAATTTAATTACATATACACTCGTTATTCGTTAAAGGTATATAGGTTTTCAAGAAGCAGGCATAGAGCAATGTTCACAAAAATCACCCCGACAATTCACAAAAAAGTCACCCACCTAGACGGCTATAAACCAGCCGCAGCCGGAAAATTTTTTGCATGGCATATAAATAGCCACATGTCTCAACTGTAACATATGTATGTTTGACTGCCGAGGCCCAAGTCCTCCAACTAGAGTGCCCAAAATAGTCGACCCACCCAAAATCCGCTGGAGCTGGAGCTGATTTCTTTTTATATTCAGAAATTACATATATTGAACTAACTAACGGTCCAGGTTGCGTTTCTCTATCACTTCCCTAGCGTCCACAGTGGCCCGTCAAAAATGGCGAAAATTCGAAAAATGAAAAATCTAAATTTCTCGCTATCTATTCAACTTTGAAAGCTCAAATCTTCCATACAATGGTTTTCTGGCACGGAGAATCGATTCCCGCAGTCAGTTTTACCGTCAGACCCACCCATCTTGCTGGGCTGGCTCCACTTTGCCGTCGGGAGGGTCAAGTCGGAAACCGCTTCCTGGAGGTCCATAGTAGGCTCTACCTGGCCTCTCCAAACTTTGTCTATAGGGGTTTTCTGGTGTGCCCAGCTCATTCCCGGTATCCGTTTTGCCGTCCGACGTGTCAATATTGCTGGGCTGGTTCTACTTTGCCGTCGGGAGGGTCAAGTCGGAAACCGCTTCCTGGAGGTCCATAGTAGGCTCTACCTGGCCTCTCAAAACTTTGGCTATAGGGGTTTTCTGGTGTGCCCAGCTCATTCCCGGTATTAGTTTTGCCGTCCGATGTACCTATTTTGCTGGGCTGGTTCTACTTTGCCGTTTGAAGGGTCAGTCGGGTGGGAGGGTCAAATGGTCAAAAATAAAATTTTTCAAAAGTGGTCAAACTTGGTATCAAATGAAAGCCCTAAGTGAGCTGAGCAACTTTTGCCATAGAACTGCACACCCAAAGTGGCTGTAGAGTGCTGTGGTGGGGTGGGGTGGGGACTTAGGCGATTTTGGGTCAAAAATTAAAATTTTCAAAAGTGGTCAAATTTGGTACCAAATGAAATCCCTAAGTGAGCTGAACAACTTTTGTCATAGAATTGCATGCTCAAAGTGGCTGTAGAGGCCTGTGGTGGGGTGGGGTGGGGACTTAGGCGATTTTGTGTCAAAAATTAAAATTTTCAAAAGTGGTCAAACTTGGTATCAAATGAAAGCCCTCAGTGAGCTGAGCAACTTTTGCCATAGAACTGCACACCCAAAGTGGCTGTAGAGTGCTGTGGTGGGGTGGGGTGGGGACTTAGGCGATTTTGGGTGAACAATAAAATTTTTCAAAACTGGTCAAATCAGGGTTTTTTTGAAAATCGGACCTGCGTAAATTTTGCGTATTTTTGTTTTCGAGTGCGTATTTTTAGTTTCGACTGCGTAAAATTACAAAAATCGCTTCTCAACGTTATAAAAGCAATAAACGCATTTACCGTCGAATTAATGTTGTTTTTAAGAGTTTTAAACAACGTTAAGAATCTTAGCTCGAGTTTAAATCGCGTGCTATCTCTGTGGTGTAAGAGTATGAATGAATAGGTGACGAAAAATAGATACGCAGGGGGTCTGGGGGGCGCAGCCCCCCAGAAGTCGAAGAAAATTTTAAATTTCGGAGTAAATTTGCTCATAAAACTTTGACTTCTTTGCCTTGAACTGTTTAATAGTTAAGCCAATATTTGGTTAGACAAATAGAGTTACTGTTCCCTTGATTGAACACATATTTAAGATTTCAATTTATATACTATATATATCAAATCAAATAGAAAAAGAAAAGCATCGCATGGTACAACGTGGGATTAGGCAGAAAGTACAATCAACTGTAGACGGAAGGAGAATCGAAGAGATATGTAGGGTCCGGGGGCGGGAAGCCCCCCAGAAGAAGCCAGAGCCCAAACTACGGTAAATTGTCTCAAGAAATTAATTTAGAGCACTTGTGAAATTCCTACTACCGAATTTTCGGCTGCGTATTTCGGTGCGTATTTTTGTTTTTGACTGCGTATTTTTAAGCTCGACTGCGTAAATACGCAGTATTTTACGCAAAAACCGTGGGTCAAATTTGGTATCAAATGAGAGTCCTAAGTGAGCTGAGCAACTTTTGTTATAGAACTGCGTACCCAAAGCGGCTGTAGAGTGCTGTGGTGGGGTGGGGTGGGACTTAGGCGATTTTGGGTGAAAAATAAAATTTTTCAAAAGTGGTCAAACTTGGTATCAAATGAAATGAAAGCCCTAAGTGAGCTGAGCAACTTTTGTCATAGAACTGCGTACCCAAAGTGTCTGTAGAGTGCTGTGGTGTGGTGGGGGTGGGGACTTAGCCATTTTGGGTGAAAAATAAAATTTTTCAAAAGTGGTCAAACTTGGTATCAAATGAAAGCCCTAAGTGAGCTGAGCAACTTTTGTCATAGAACTGCGTACCCAAAGTGGCTGTAGAGTGCTGTGGTGGGGTGGGGTGGGGACTTAGGCGATTTTGGGTGAAAAATAAAATTTTTCAAAACTGGTCAAATTTGGTATCAAATGAAAGCCCTAAGTGAGCTGAGCAACTTTTGTCATAGAACTGCGTACCCAAAGTGGCTGTAGAGTGCTGTGGTGGGGTGGGGTGGCGGGGACAGCCATTTTGGGTGAAAAATAAAATTTTTCAAAAGTGGTCAAACTTGGTATCAAATGAAAGCCCTAAGTGAGCTGAGCAACTTTTGTCATAGAACTGCGTACCCAAGGTGGCTGTAGAGTGCTGTGGTGGGGTGGGGTGGGGTGGGGACTTAGGCGATTTTGGGTGAAAAATAAATTTTTCAAAACTGGTCAAATTTGGTATCAAATGAGAGTTCTAAGTGAGCTGAGCAACTTTTGTCACAGAACTGCGTACCCAAAGTGGCTGTAGAGTGCTGTGGTGGGGTGGGGTGTGGACTTAGCCATTTTGGGTGAAAAATAAAATTTTTCAAAAGTGGTAAAATTTGGTATCAAATGAAAGCCCTAAGTGAGCTGAGCAACTTTTGCGGTGTCGGATTTATGCCTTTCTCAACCGAAATTTAAAGGATAGACATAGGCCCAACACACATATTATCCCCTTTTGTGCGGAGCATTTTTGTTACTTGTATATATATATATATAAAAGTAACAAAAATGCTAAGCACAAAAGGGGATAATATGTGTCACTTAGTGCTTTCATTTGATACCAAATTTGACCACTTTTGATAAATTTTATTTTCGACCACTTCACCACCCACCCGACTGACCCTTCAAACGGCAAACTGGCACCAGCCCAGCAAAATAGGTACGTCGGACGGCAATACGGATACCGGGAATGAGCTGGGCGCACCAGAAACCCCTATAATAGACAAATTTTTGAGAGGCCAGGTAAAGCCTACTATGGACCTCCAGGAAGCGGTTTCTAACTTGACCCTCCCGACGGCAAAGTAGAACCAGCCCAGCAACATAGGCACGTCGGACGGCAAAACGGATACCGGGAATGAGCTGGGCGCACCAGAAAACCTCTACAGACAAAGTTTTGAGAGGCCAGGTAGAGCCTACTATGGACCTCCAGGAAGCGGTTTCCGACTTGACCCCCCAGACGGCAAAGTGGAACCAGCCCAGCAAGATGGGTGGGTCTGACGGTAAAACTGACTGCGGGAATCGATTCTCCGTGCCAGAAAACCATTGTATGGAAGATTTGAGCTTTCAAAGTTGAATAGATAGCGAGAAATTTCGATTTTTCATTTTTCGAATTTTCGCCATTTTTGACGGGCCACTGTGGTCGCTAGGGAAGTGATAGAGAAACGCAACCTGGACCGTTAGTTAGTTCAATATATGTAATTTCTGAATATAAAAAGAAATCAGCTCCAACTCGTAACGTTCGACCTGAGCGACGACCACAAAAATGGTCACTTTTCGCTTTGAGCCGACTTTGCGGCGCCACTGCGGCGCTGTGGCGCAGCTGCGGCGCAAAAAAGTAGCGATTCTTAAATTCTTTAGAGGGTACTACTAGACCCTATAGCCCTTTAGGTTGGCCCACCGCTGCAGTTCACGTGAAAGCGGCGAACATTATGTACAATACAACAATCAAATAGGAGAAACCGGAAAAATACATCGCCGTCATAACCGGTCCGGGGTGCAACTTTTTAACGGTAAGTGATACGGGACTGAAACTCCACAGATATACTAAAATCGATGTGAACCCCTATGATATATATAGTCAAGCGGGAAAAAACCCACTTTTCAGATTTTTGGCCAGAACTTTTTACTGGTTTGAGATATTGAAATACTGACTATACAGGCTGCTAGGCCTAGTCGTATATAAGCTTTCTTATGAGCTATAGAACACCTCTATAGGGTGCACCGTTAGTGAGGAAAAATGTCCTAAACTGGCGGGAAAAACCCATGCGGGAAAAAACCCATATGCGGGAAAAACCCCACCCCGAAAATTTTTTGGCAAGTTGCCAGGAGCATTTCTAACCGTTCCAAATGAAAGAGCGGGTTGTTTTTAGTACAACTGCATCAAAATATATTAGTTTTTGTTGAAAAGTTGAGGTCATAGTGACTTTTGAAAATTTGGTATGTTTAACACATAAACATAGGCAAATTTTGGAAATTTTTTAAAATTGTTTATTTTCGGCAGTTTAAGCGTCCTATCGTATAGAAAATGTGTTTTTCTTGTATTTAGAGCCAAACTAGACCCATTTTAAGGCAAAAATAAGCATTTTTGGCCAAATTGAAATTTTGGCTTGAAATGGCACCATGTCCGATTTTGACCCCCTGGACCTCACATAACAGATCGAACCCAGGTAAAACCTATACCAATTTAATCTATAGGCTCTATTAAACAAATGTATGTATTCGTTTGACCTTTTCTGCTAATGCTTAGAAAAATTTTCAATTTTGAAAAGTGGGTTTTTTCCCGCATGTGGGTTTTTTCCCGCCAACTCTAGGTCACCCCCAGGTCGCACCGGATGGGTTAGAGCAGTGTGGCATATATCATCATGATGCGCAACAGATGCCCTACACATACATACAATCCGCTTTGGTCTAAGTCTTTCCAGTAGTTCAGGGTGGCCATGCAAAGTTTGTCAAATTTCGGTACTTGGACGGACCAAAATTTTCGAAAATTTCAAAGTCCCAAAAAATTGCTGGGAAGCAGTGGGAGCGACAATAATACACCCTCCAGGGTTATTTTGGATGCTTTTCAAGATAGGCTATTAAAATCCTAGATAGCTCATACCGGTAAGCCCACACTGGGGGTGGGTTTTTTCCCACATTGGCGAGTGGGTTTTTTCCCGCTTGACTATGTGTGTGTGTGTGTGTGTGCGCGTGTGTGTGGGCAAAAGTTCCCTAAAAACTAATGCCAAATTTGAATTCTATGCACCGAAAAACCTATACTTATGGGCGAGTTTTTAGGCTTCTGGGACCTCATGGTTTTTTTTGGTCGCCAAACTTTAGGCCAAATGGCCTCAACGACTGAAATTTTTTAGGTCATCACCCAAAAAATTTAGGCCATCCAAATTTTGTTAATTTTTAGGTTGCGCGTTATTGTACGCATTGTTAAAATTACGGTTATCATGTATTCATGCGTTATATATTTAAAAATCGCTGTTTAATAACAAAAATCGTCATCATCACTATCCATACCAGAAAACCTATATACGTTTTTACCTTAAAATGGCAGAAACAGAACCTAGCATAGAAATAATAGTGTACGACAGTATTAATAATGAATTTTTAAAGAAAATTAAAACATGTAGGAGCATACGAGTACAGATAGATAACCAATGAAAAAGACAACAAACTAATAGAAATAAAGTTAAACTACTAAAAAATAGCATTTCTTCTATGAAATCTTTATAGCAGTAAATGAAATTATAACCTGAATGCGCATTAAGTACAAAGACAATGTAACTAGCTGGCGTCTGGCACAGCCCAGAAATACAAGTAAAAATGTATGAATTCGCGCCGAAGGCGCGAAAATTTTTTTAGAAAATTATTGTTTTTACTTATAAATCAATAAAATTTAACTGGGTTTTCGTCGAAAAAATTTAGGCCAAATGGCCTCAACGGCCAAAATTCTTTAGGCCATCGACTCATAAATTTAGGCCATGGCCTAAGCTGTGGCCTAAAAAACCTTGCCTTGAAGGGACCTTGAAGTAAAATTTTTGATCACCCTGGGCCAAGTCACGTAACCAATCCAGAAACGAAATTACTCCACCAAATTTTTTGTTCTGTGCTTACTAGAGTAACAGAACACAAAATAAGTGGATTATTAGATTTCAGATAAGAATAATCAAGGACAAGCTTATTGGCCTGTGTACCCACCACTTTGGCCACAGGGGAGGAGAACCAAAATTCGAAGTTGTTGTTGTTGTTGTTGTTGATGCTTCCGGCCACCTGAATGCAGATTCAATCGGCCCGGACACCTCCAGGACGGAGGCGGCCGCACTCTCTGAGAAAGGCAAGGACCTCCCGAGGCTTTTCCCAGAGGACCACAAGGCTAGGGTTAGGACCCAGATGGGACAGGCGTGGGCGGTCTGACTGTGGGCAGTATAGTAGGGCGTGCGACAGTGTGTCTTCCTGGTCAGGGCAGTGGGCACATGAGGGAGAGTCTCTAGCCCCAATCCTATGGAGGTACCAGTTGAGGATTGGAGAGAAGCCCCCGACACGGAGCTGGGAAAGGACTGACCTGTCAGCCCTGGGAAGGCCAGTTTCCTTCGGGTCAGGGCTGCGGGGGATTCGAAGTAGATCTAGTCTGTCCGAGGATAAACCGGATTGCCAGGTGCTAGTGAAATGTCTCGAAATTAGGGATTTCACTGCCCTGAAGTCTACCGGGGCAGCAGCCTGGTCCAGATTTGAGCCGAGGCCAGCGAGCGTATCAGCGATTTCGTTGCCGTGTATGCCCGAATGGCCGGGCAGCCAGTGGATTTGGAGGTTCGTGGTTGGCAGTTCAGGATAGATTTAATGCGGCGCCAGATGGTGAACTCTTTGTAGGTAGTTGCTTTGGCAGGGCCGGAGGACAGTTTCCTAGTCAGCGATTGGGAATCTGAAAAGATTCTAATGATTTGATCTTCACCAGTCGCCGTTCCGTCAATCCATTCCAGGGCACGGTCCATCGCCCGGAGCTCAGCTCCGTAACTTGAGGTGACCAGACCTGCTGGTTCAGTTATATTCCGCGTGAGACCCATCCGGTGGTGGATAATATAAACGTCGCTTCCTCCGTTTCTGGTTCCTTCTCTGGCTGATCCGTCTGTGTAGATTTCGACATCGGCCGGGGTCAGGCGGTCCAGGATACTTTTCGTAACAGATTTCTTCTTCTCCGGGGGGTCTCTTCTGGAGATGCCGCAGATTTCAGACACAATTTCCAGCCCGGACGGGGCTTCCCATGGCGGAAACGGGCTGATTGTGGCTATGTTTTCCTTGACCAGGCTGTCGGTAGAGGTAAGCACTGTCAGAGACCGGCCTTCTTCCCGCCAGGAGGCCTGGGAGGCCAGGCGACGGGTAGTTGGAGCAGCAAAAGAGTCTGCTGTGGGATTAGAATCTGGGAGGCACTGATACTTTTCGTACGCTGTCGCTGTTAGGGATTTGGCACGGACATGGAGGGGCACCAGGCATGCCTCTTTGACTGTGAGTTCGGCAGGGGATCCTCTAGGGCAACCTGTTATGGCTCTGGCAGCTTCGTTCTGGATTGTTTGGAGCCGTTTCAGGTTGGAAGGAGCTGTACGTAGTCATCATCCAGGCAGGGCCACAGTATTCTATGGCGGATGCAATATGAGCAAGGTACACCATCCGAAGGTCCTCCTTTTTGCATCCCCATTTGGTACCAGCTAGAGATCGAAGAATATTATTTCTCCTTCTGAGCTTGGAGATGAGCTGGTCAATGTGGGCCCTGAAGGAGAGAGATGGGTCGAATTTGATTCCCAGAAACGTCGGTGTCTTGGTGACTGGGATTTGCTGGGAGTCAATAGTTAGGTGCGGTTTGGCGTTCTGCTCCTTGTTCCAAGTGGTAAACACTGAGGCTTCACACTTCTGGACGTTGATGACCATTTTGTTCAATCTAGCCCAATTGGTGATGGCGTCAAGGGCTTCCTGGAGTTTACTGGTGGCCACCGCAATCTGTGGGTGTTTGCACCAGATGGCCACATCGTCTGCAAATAGGGAAATTTCCACTCCTTCAGGAACCGCCTCAGCCAGGGAGTTTATGAACACCTGGAATAAAGTTGGAGAGAGGACACAACCCTGGGGAACGCCACAGCCGAATCGTTTTGGCCGGCTGGAGGCCCCTTCAAATTCGACGGAATAGAGCCGATCCTGCAGGAAAGCTTTAACCCACCGGGATATGCATCTGGGCACCCCGGCAAGCGACATCGCCCGCAGCAGACCATAGTGCCAGACTCTATCGAATGCTCTTGAGAAGTCGATGAGAGCCATGACAGTTCGGTGGGCCGGCTTTTTATGATTGAAGCCGTCGCTGATCGATTGTGTGATCCTGAGAACTTGATCCTGGGTGGACCGGGCAGATCGGAAGCCAGCTTGATATCTCGTGATGACCTCGTTCTTTTCCAGCAGGTAGGATAACCGACCCAGCACCAGTCTCTCCATCACTTTGGCGAGACAGGATGTGAGCGCGATTGGCCGGTAGCTGGAGATGTCAGAGGCATCTTTCCCTGGCTTGGGAATGGGCACAATCTTTGCCCTTTTCCACGGAGTAGGGCAGAATCCTTCTTTGAGGGAGCGGTTGCAGATGTGGAGGAGGATCGATTTGGCTTTATCCGTCAGATGGCGGAGGCTGGCATTCCTGACCCGGTCGATCCCAGGTGCGGCACTGGCCATGAGTTTCTGGAGAACCGTTTGAAGTTTGCCCATAGAGAAGGGACCACTGGGTTCGTCGTCGGGGTGGTTACACGGCCTATTGAGATCATTCTTCGTTTCAATGATGGTTTTCCGGTCAGATTTCCTGGATCTAACGGTAGCGACTCGGGCGTATTCCTTGATAAACGCAGAGGCCTTGGACCTTGAAGTAGAGAAGAATTTGCCATTTCGCTGAAGACATGCCCAGGAAGGGGCAGCTCTCGGCCTTCCGTTCAGACCCTTGACTGTATTCCAGATTTCTTTCGGATCGGTTCTGGCATCCAGACGAGATACATACTGGATCCAGTGCTCCCGTTTAGACTTGGCAATAATTCTTCTGGCTTCCCGGCAGGCGGCTTTCCATTCTTCTAGTTTACGTCGATCTGTTTTAGCCTCAGTTGCCAGACGCTCTCTGGTCTGAATGGCTGCTGCGGCTTCTGCATTCCACCAAGGCGCAGGAGCCCTTGAGTCCCCATAGGGGCAGAGGCCTCTTGGGCTTCCACGATGGC
>JASAND010029736.1:0-12489 GCA_030248195.1 Trissonchulus latispiculum | reverse complement strand
TCCCCACCCCACCCCACCACAGCACTCTACAGCCACTTTGAGCATGCAGTTCTATGACAAAAGTTGCTCAGCTCGCTTAGGGCTTTCATTTGGTACCAAATTTGACCACTTTTGAAAAATTTCATTTTTGACCGAAAATCGCCTAAGTCCCCACCCCACCCCAGCACAGCACTCTACAGCCACTTTGAGCATGCAGTTCTATGACAAAAGTTGCTCAGCTCGCTTAGGGCTTTCATTTGGTACCAAATTTGACCACTTTTGAAAAATTTCATTTTTGACCGAAAATCGCCTAAGTCCCCACCCCACCCCAGCACAGCACTCTACAGCCACTTTGAGCATGCAGTTCTATGACAAAAGTTGCTCAGCTCGCTCAGGGCTTTCATTTGGTACCAAATTTGACCACTTTTGAAAATTTTCATTTTTGACCCCATGACCTCCCACCGACCTGACCCCTCCAGATGGCAAAGTGGAACCAGCACAGCAAGATGGGTGGGTCAGACGGCAAAACGGATGCCAGGAATGAGCTGGGCGCACCAGAAAACCCCTATAGACAATGTTTTGTCGGGCTATGTACAGTCCTATATGGTGTTCCCGAGTCGGTACCGACCGGACCCTCCAGACGGCAAAGTGGGAACCAGCACAGCTAGATGGGTGGGTAGGACGGCAAAATGGACACCGGGAATGAGCTGGGCGCACCAGAAAACCCCCTATAGACAAAGTTTGGACAGGCAAAGTGCAAAGCCTACTATGGACCTCCGGGAAGCGGTTACCGACATGACCCCCTCAGACGGTCAAGTGGAACCAACACAGCAACTTGGGTTACTCGGCAGCAAAACTGATAGCGGGAATCGATACACCGACCCAAAAAACCTTTGTATGCAAAATTTGAGCCACCCATGTAGCAAAATAAGCGAAAAAATTAAGTTCAAAGTTCGACCCAAAATTCACCAACTTTGGCCGGCCAGTACCGAAAAATTACGCACGAAGACGGAAAATCATATAGCATTTGAACGACCCCGATATGTGTACTGTTTAACCATACAGTCAGTATTGCCCCCATATGTAGCCCAGTCTGACTTATTAAGGCGCCTTTGAAGCATACTTTTTGGCCATTTTAGCGTTTTGGCCGACTTTGGCCCCCAGCCAAAAATTTTTTCCGGCTCTGGGAGGCATAAAAACTAGCTTATTTTCTTATTTTTGATTTGTACTACAAGAATATATATGGGTTTCATAGGCAAAAATTTTTCTATCTGTAGTTATTCAAGCTACAAAACCCCCTTATGAGACATCAAAAGCGAGAAACCGGAAAAAAACATCACTCTCGTAAGCGATTTTTGGCATAACTTTTTAACGGAAAGTGGTACGGGGATGAAACTTCGCATACATACTAAACTCGACACGTACAATTTTTTGCGCACATAATCTGCGCAGGATCTGCGCAGGAATCTGCGCAGCTTCTGCGCAGCCTTGTTTTACACGGTCATTCGACCATTTTCACTCATATTATATTAAACTAATAGAAATACAGTTAAACTACTAAAAAATAGCATTTCTTCTATGAAATCATTAATGAAAAATGAAATTATAACTTGAATGCGCATTTATACATAAGTGCAAATAGACAATGTATATATGTAACTAGCTGACGGCTGACGCAGCCGAGAAATACAAGTAAAAATGTATGAATTCGCGCCGCAGGCGCGAAAAATTTTTTAGAAAATGACAGTTTTTACTTAAAAATCAATAAAATTTAACTGGGTTTTCGTCGAAAAATTTGGGCCAAATGGCCTCAACGGCCAAAATTCTTTAGGCCATCGACTCATAAATTTAGGCCATGGCCTAAGCTATGGCCTAAAAAAAAACCTTGGTTCATAGCTCCAACCCTTGGTCCAGGAGGCGGGTGGTTCCCCCCCCCCCCAAAAGGGGGTGGGTTTCCCCCCATGGTGAAACTGTGCTGGAAGGGGAGTAAAAAGTCCAAATTTGGCTTGGGGGTCTCAAAAATTGGAAATTTTTACCAAAACTGTACCCAAATTGTTTCAGCTAAAAATTGCCCTTTTTCCGCATAAACTCTACCATTTTCAACATATATAAATCTAATCTAAAACTTCCTATATTGCGTTTGAAAACCTGTTTTTTTAGCATTTTAAACTATTCCCAGCCAGCCAATCTTTTTTCGAAAATTTTCGCCAAAAGTCGATTTGGGGGGGGGGTAAGAAAAATTGACGAGGGGGAGGGTTGGAGAAAATTAAAAAATTTTCTCAATTTTTGGCTAGTTTTCGCTACGTGGCATAAATTTGTAGCATATTAAAGAGAATTTTAGCAAATTTTCGCTAAATTTAGGTATATATATATATATAATCGTATGAAAACTTTCCATTTTGGCTAAAATTTAAAAATTTAGTTGGGCGTTTGAAAATCTTGAGGGGGGTTCGGCCGACGGCATAGGTGTAACGGAGATTTGGGTTGGGGAGCCCCCTCCCCCGAGATTTTGAGGGCGGACCCCCTTTTAGACCTCCCTCAAACCTCCCCCACGGCCACGACCCCCCTCCACCCCAAAGCACCCCCAAAAGTTTTTCTATTTTTATGCCAAAAATAGCATTTTCAGCCATTGCTAATGCCAAAAAACATCCAAACATGAAGTAATTTTAACATTAGACAGGGGTTTTAAACTCGAAAACTTGCGTAAACATGTTTCTAAGTCCAAAATAAGGTCATCATGGTCAATATTGAGTCAGAAAGTATATATATACATGAAACTGTTAAAAACGTGTTTTTGCTCACACGCAACAGTGAACATTTTCAACCAGAAATTTGGACATTTTTGAAAAATTTTGCAAAATTTACCCTAAGAACACCTAAATATTGGCCACTTTTCCGCGCCCACGGCGCGACCCCCCCCCCCCCCGGGCCCCCAAAACATATTGGAGTGGTTTGGAAAATCGGCTGAGCGGTCACCCCCACCCCAATTATATATATATATATATATATATATATATATATATATACAGCTATGGCCGATGGACGATTTCGGGATAGGAGTACATATATACCCGAAAATTTTTAGGGGGAGGGGAGGCGGATAGCATTAGACGTGACAGGCGAAAAAAGTGGGGGTGGGGGTTTGAAAAAAGTAGGGAGGGGGGTCTGCAAAAGAAGGGGGAGGGGGGTCTGAAAAATTCGATTTGGGGGGAGTGCTAAGAAAAACTTTCGAGGGGAGGTCGGCAAAAACCCGGTTTTTCGTTAAAAAACCGAAGCGTTTCTCAGTTTTCAGCTATTTTCAGCGATTTTTCAGGTATATATATATATATATATATATTTATATTAATATATATTTATTTATATATTTGGGTTGGGGGTTGGGGTAGTAGAAATTCGGCTCGGGGGACCACCGCGCTGGACCCCACCAAAATCCAATCCGAAATTTGTGGTGGGGGGGAAGGCAATATTTTCCCTGGAATTTTGGGTCTGGGAGGGGGGGTAAATCTTATCTTGGCCGACCTCCGAAATGTGATGGGGGTACACCCCCCAACCCCCTGAAAGAGGAAAATGCTAAAATTTCGCAAAAAGTTTTGCAATTTTTCAAAAATTTTCTGAAAAAATAGAAACAGCTAAAAACGCTAAAAATAGGCTTTAAAACGCAATACGAGTGGTTTTTTAATAGATTTATGTCGAAAATAGTCGATTTTATGTCCAAAAAGGGCCATTTTTAGCTGAAAAAAATTTGGGCACAGTTTTTTTAAATTTTCCGATTTTTGAGACCCCAAGCCAGATTTGGACTCTTTACTCCCCCCCCCCCCCAACCCAAACAGGTGGTACACCTATGGCCAAAAGTTGAGGGAGGGTAAGTCAAAAAACCTGGGGGGGGGGTAAAGTTGGTCGAAAGTTTCGGGGGGAAACCCCCCAACCCCCCCCCCCAGGAAACTATGGGGAGGGCCCCCTAAACTGTACCCAAATGTTTTAGCTAAAATGCTCCTTTTTCGATGTACAGCACTCTATCTCATCCCTTTGGTTATAAATGCTCACCTAGCTCAACCAGCCCATCCCTACCTCCAGGGCTTTGCCCCCCCCCCCAAATGCATGACCAAACGATTGAATAGCACCTATCGTTTGGTAAAGTTTGATCACGTTTGTCCCACGATAAAGTGGCGTTTGTTCCGGGTTGAGTAAAAAGAAATTTTCAAGTAACTGCACCTATGATCTAACTTCATGCCAGCCCCCCCCCCCAATTTAATGTTTTGAAAATCTGTTTACATCATAAAGCTGACGTTTGATCACATATATATATACGTATATATATAGATTTCGTTTGGTCACAAGTATTTCAGAAGGAAACGTGAGAAATTATTTTTTGAATTTCAGTATTTTCTCACTGGAAAATGGCTTTGCAGATACGAATGGACTGGGGTGGGCTCGGGGTACATGCAAGTGCATTGGGGTTCGGGGTAGGACCCCCTCCCTCTAAATGGAGGGGTAGCCGACCCCCTCCTAAATTTTTCCAACCCATCCCCCTAAATCGGCCGACGCCCCCCAAGCATAGTTTCACCGGAAATTTTGGTTGGGGGAGGGTATATAAACCTTGAAAATTTGGCGGCCGACTCCCGAAATGTATTGGGGAATACCCCCCGACCCCCCCCCCCAAAATTCGGCCCTTAGGAAATTTAAAAAGGCCTAAAAACGCAAAATTTTCTGTATTTTAACGTCTGCTTCATCAAAGCAAGACTTGTTTTTATCGTTTTAGGCGTTTTTACACGGTTTTAAAGCGATTCTATGCCAAAATTTGAGGAAAAGTTGGCACTTATGTAGATGGGGGGGGACAAAAATTTTGCCTTGGTCCCTCCCCCCTTATGGTTCGAAAAAATTTTTTGTCTGCGATTTGGCTGAGAATTTGCCCCTAGGGTAAATCGAGGTCGCTGATTTGAAAAATCGAATCGAGAGATCGATCTATCAATCAGTAGAATCGATCGATCAAAATCGATTAAAAAATGTTTGTCTCCGATTTTCGCGAAAAGTTGCCCCTAGGGTAATTCGGGGGTGCTGATTCCGAATCTGCAGTCGAAATTTCGATAAGAGCTGCCAAAGTAGAGTAATTGACGAATTTTTCAAAAATCGATGAAAATCGATTTTTGCGGGCGCAGGATCGATTTTCACGAAATTTCGATTGCAGATTCGGAATCAGCACCCCAGAATTACCCTAGGGGCAACTTTTCGCGAAAATCGGAGACAAAAATTTTTTGATCGATTTTGATCGATCGATTCTACTGATTGATAGATCGATCGGATCGATCTCTCGATTCGATTTTTGAAATCAGCGACCTCGACTTACCCTAGGGACAAGTTCTTGGCCAAATCGGAGACAAAAAATTTTTTCGAACCATGAAGGGGGGACCAAGGCCAAATTTTTGTCCCCCCCATCTACATAAGTGCCGAAAAGTTTCCAAAAATGACCATTTTTGGCAAAATTCAGCTAACTTTTTGGCCCCAAAAGGGGGTAGACCCCCATCACATTTCGAAGGCCGACCCATAGGTGTGGCTGGGCAAAAAATCTGAGGGGGGGGGGTGCCGACGGAGGGTGGGGGGACCCCCCCTAAATTTTCGATGTTATGCCATTTTTGACCACTTTTTGGCCAAAAATCTGGGGGGGGTAGCAAAAATCTGAAAATCTGGGGGGGGGTCGCCAAAATTTGTCGTTTTGGTAGAGGGCTCCCCCCACTCCCCAGCCCCAAACACACCTATGGGCCGACCACCAAATTTCCAAAGTTTGCCCTCCGCCCTCCCCCAACCAAAATTTCCGGTGAAACTACTGTATGGGAAAAGGTAGGTTTGCGGAGTCCAAAACGACAATTTTTGCCGCCCAGATTTTCAAATTTCGCCACCCTCCCGCCTCCCCCTCATAGGTGTACCTGGGGGGGGAGGGGGGAACCCCTCCCCCCAAATGGAAAAGTGCCGACCCCACCCTCGAAATTTTGGAGGCAGACCCCACCCCCAAATGCCAAATGGCCAAATGCCAGACACTACCCACCCAAATTTGTCAGACCCCACCCTCAAAATTTTGAAAATTTTGCCTCAAAATTAGAAAAAAATTAGAAATTTTTTGGACAAATTCGAAATTTCTGCAAAAAATCCAAGTTTTTGTTGAATAAATGAGCAAAAATGAAGAAATATTGTTGATTTTTAGTTGGAAAACTGCGAAGAAATTTACACAAATTGGATAGTTTTTAGCAAATTTTCGAATTTTTTCTAAATTTTTGACCAATAGATTTACCCCCCCCCCAAGTTCGATTTTTCCGGACCCCACCCCATCTCAAACCGGCTGACCCCACCCATCCTAATTTCGGCTACCCCCTGCCCCAACTTTTTCTCAAGGTACACCTATGCTCCCCTATCTCGATCTGAAAATTTTTTCTATTTTCAGCCAATTAGTGCTAACTCTAATGCCATGAAACATCCAACCATGAAGTCATTTTAACATTAGACAGTGGATTTAAACTCGAAAATTAGATTGCCAACATGTTTCTAAATCCTTTTTTGTGTTTACCTTCTATTTGTTTGTGTTTCAGGTTGCACCACCGGAGTTCGTTGGTATATATTTAATGGAATTCATCAACTATATCACGTAGCATGCACGGTTGTTTCCTAAAACGGCAAAAGTACAAGTCGTAATAACGGAAAATGAAGATCCTAGAGTCAAGTGTGTTGTCCTGCTGAAAGAGAACTTACCAAGAGGGATGTGGAAGGTAGGAAGAATTGAGGAGATTTTGAGAAGCTTTGACGGACATACAAGGGGTGCGGTGGTAAGGTTGCGAAACGGCCAGACGGTTTCCCGAAGTCTGGGTCATTTGCTACCCATCGAGTGTCCGGAAGAAAGAAAGAGGCCACAATGGGAGGAAGCGGCAAGAAGGAAAGAAAACAATACCGATTGTGCTGAAGCTGAACCAAAAGGAAAGAAAGTTGAAGCTAGCGGACCCCAGCGAATGGAAAGACAAGCGGAAGGATCAAAGCCAGGAGCAAGCCGAACCCGAGTCCTCTCCTAGCTATAAAGAAAGTAACAAGCACATCCAGAACAAGCCTGATGGGCAATCCACGAGATCTGTCAGCAAAGCGCGAAGGAAGGCTCATGATAAGATAAAAAGAATCCTTGACTATGAACAACGAAGCAAATTCTTTGCCCCGGGAGTGTGGCAAAGCCTTCGACCTTTTCAATACAAATTCAAAGAGAACTTAGACTGACAGGGCATAAGCAAAGTAACTTAACCGATCAACCGAAATACCTACTTGACACGCGATCAAAATTCAAAACAGATTATATGGATCAATTCACAGTTTCTTGTAAAAACGTTTTGTTTTGTATTCCTGTTTCACTTTCCCCCTTGTTAATCAATTTGGAAGAATTCTCCTGAAGTCGGATCATATTGCAGAGGCGCCCTTCTTGCGCGCACTGGATAGCGCCTAGGCTTTTGTGGTGGCTGAATCGTTGGCACAATTGCCAGCGTAGGGCGAAGGTCCCCTGAGAGTTGACGTGGACTTGCCAGGATGCTGCAGCCCATTGTCTTTTAAAAGCTCTTCGTCGAGCTCCATTTCCCGGTGTAGATATCCCTTCGCCAGTTGGATGCCGCGCATTCCTGGGTGTATATTTACGCAGATGCGTTTGATTGAACGTGGACTGTTGGCGTGTATTAGGACGTTCAATCCTAAAGGCATTACGTGCATATTTCTTCACCACCGTGTATGGCCCTCTCCATTGAGGGCCGAGCTTGGGAGAAAGACCTGCAGTTTTGTCAAAGTTCTTCCTTTTCACCAAATCAGCCGGGACGAAGTCAGCCATTTCGGACCCAGATCTCCTACCAGCCAACCGTTTCCTCGACTTATCCAGCTCTACAGCCGCCATGGCCACACACTTTTCCGGATCGTTTGTAAAGTGACCGTTATCAATTCCAAAGGAGACATCATCAGGAGTCGTTGCCGGTCTTCCAAACACTGTCACATAAGGAGTACATTTGGTTGCCTCATGTCGTGTAGTATTGTGCGCCATTCTTGCAGACTTCAGATGACGATCCCAATCCGTTTGTTCCTCTGTGATGAACTTTCTCAGCGTTGTGGCCAGTGAAGAGTTAAACCTCTCTGCCAAACCGTTTCCTTGCGGATGATAGGGTGTAGTGGACTTCTTATGGATGCCTAATTTCTTTGCAAGGCTGCTGAAAAGATTGGACTGAAAAATTGTGCCCTGTCGGTTAAAATAGATTCGGGACATCCATATTTGCAGACGAAATCCAGAAATGAATCTCAGATAACCTTGGCGTAGAGATCCACAAACTTCGAAAAATGGTCAATGATAACCAACACATAGCAATTTCCTCCAACAGATCTCGTCAAGGGGCCGAAGACGTCTAGGCAAACCAATTGAAAAGGTCTTTCCGAAATGATGAGATATGATTTAGGATTGGGTTCCTTAGACGTGCTATTCAACTGGCAGATCCTACGTGACTCACAGTAGTGCTGGGACCGGTTCCGATTTTTGAAATCGGTTCCGGTTCCGATTTTTGAAACCAGTTCCGGTTCCGGTTCCGGTTCCGGTTCTAGCTACCGGTTCCGGTTCCAATTGGTATTTTTTACAAAAACGCTAAAATCACTCAATTTTATATTTTTTTGAAAATCGCTATAAAACCGTGATGTATAATTGACTGCACAAGACTACAAAAGTATTTTAATTCCATTTTTTTACTACCTTTTACTATTTACAAATATTTTCTGTTAAAAAGATGTTTTCTGTCTCAACATTTTAGCAATATTTTGGAACATTTTAGGTAAGTCTTACCAAGATACTTAGTAGTTCTCAATCCAGACAAAAATTTTGCTATCGCCTTTCAGAAAGCGAACGTCGCAACTTTAGAAATAACAAACATACCTTACTGTAAGTCAAAAATAAAACTTTCCTCGGTCAATTTCAAACCGTCCAATAAAATTTGCTCATTGAGTTAACAATATAGGATCAAATACAAAGCTTGATCACTGAGGCCGATGGTTTTTAACTTGGGCTTTTACCCCCTGTAACTTGGGCTTTTGCCCCCTGTAACTTAATGGGCTTTCCCTCCCGTCATCTTTTCTAGTTCACTCTGCACGGTCCGCTTCAAACGTTTTAATTTGCAAAATTGGAAAGTCTTATTATTTCTACTTTTGGATTCCTTGTCTTTTTGCTTTCCAAATATCCAAGTAATCTGAAACGGGTAGGATTAGGCTCGTTGTACTCAGGTCATCCTACGGGATGGCTGGCCTAACAAGTACATACGTTTACAAATATTTTTTAAAAAGTGTACTGGATCTCTCTGATGATGAGTACTTCAGGTCCTAATCCCGCTCTGACCTATATGCTTTATAGGTCAACCCTTCAGGTTTAAACTTACAATTGTTCGGGGCCTGAGGGATTAGGGCCGAAAGACTTTGACCAATTGTGTAAGCAACAAATTCACAAAAATCCCATTTCTTTGCGTGCTTCGCAAAGTAAAGTATATATTTGATTGTAGTTAATTGTATTTTTATATATACTCAATAATATCCTGCATGCTTCGATTTAAGTTTAGCGCACAAAAATGCAGAGGCAATTGCAAAGCTCGACGAGTTGCCGTAAATCATCAAATCCTTAATGTTTAACCTTTGTCAACCTTGAGGAAGAGCTAACATCGAATATACACACCTTAGTTATTCGTTAGTTATAACCTTTCCAGAAAACTTAAAACATTGACTAAAAACTGCTGTTAAAAATATACTATAAGATAAATATCAAATCGTCTACCATTTACACAAAAACTTAGCCGTCCTCAAAATTGCAGTCTAAATAAAATTTCCAAAATTAAGGTTACATTTCAAGTGCTAAATTCAAATTCCTGGTAAAATTTTCAAATTTTACAAAATAAAGCTTGATTGTTGTTTCAAACAGCCAAAATTTATACTAGAACCGGTCCAGTTCCAAAAGCCACACCGGTTCCGGTTCTGAAAATCCTACCGGTTCCGGTTCCGGTTCTACCAGTTCTTTTGGAACCGGTCCCAGCACTAACTCACAGTACTGAATCATGGTCATGATATCGCATTTTTTCTTCAAACTCAACTCGCTAAGTTCCATTCCCGTTTCCATGCTCAATCTCTACCTCCTTCCTATTTCCCCAACATTCCCCTCAATTCTACTGTTTCGTCCCCCACCCCGGTTATTCTTATCGGTAGCCAATAAGTCCCAGCTTTGTTTGCTTTCTCGTTTTAATTTTCTTTGTCTGTCTCACATTTTGTATTTTATATTAAATCGATAGCTGCCTAAGTTATCGTTTAATTAACTTAGTGTTGGTTTCAGTACAGATTTCTCGGTAAACTCTGGGGCTAGCCTAGAGTACTCGTTAGCGCGTGCTACGGTCCAATATCCCCTTTTTATTTAGGTGCCAGTCGGTCCGGCGTCCCCCGAAAATTCATACTCCTCCAAACCTGGCGAGGCTCGTCCGGAATCAAGAGAGCCGCCTGGACTAGATCTCCTTAGCAGTTAGGTCCACGTTATATTGTGCCAGTCCCTTGTAGTAGGTTTGGTGCTGTGGTTAAACTTTCAGACTTCACTATTATATTAGTACTACATACATCTTACAAATTTGCTTTTGGTAACTTCTCCAATTTGACTTTAGTATTAATTGTAATAAGCAGCCTATCAAGAATGAAAAGCTACTGCATCACACGTTTATAGCGATTGTAAATATGGCTAGAAATGGATGAAATTCAATTAACAAAGAGTGAAATTTGCCAGGCCGGTTTTTTTACTCGGCCGGCCGGGCCCGGCCGGCCGAGCTTGGGGACCCGGCCGGCCGTCCGGATCAAACAGGCCGGCCGGCCGGTCGGTCAAAAAAGGCCAGTTTTGCCCTATTTTTCGTGTATTTTTCAAAATGTTTAGTATTAATTGATGCAAACAGTTACTGCTGGTTATGTATAACAGATTAAATCATGTAGAGTCCTGTTTCTGAAGACCGGCCGGCCGGCCGGCCTGCTGCTTCTGGCCGACCGGCCGGATTGTCGGCATCGTGGGCCGGCCACCGGCCGGCCGGGTTTTCCTCGGCCGGCCAACAACTCTAGTAATCATTAAAGCTGGTGCAACAGGGCCCAAATCAGTTTCTGGCAGATCAGATTCTGAAGCGGCTTGCCGCATGAAATTTGCGAGCTAAGTTTCGAATTATAATTTGTTTTGCGTGGTGTGAAGGTGAATACCGCTGCGCTATAGAGAAGATATAGAGGAGCATAACACAATTAACTCCATGGTTTGTGCACTTTCGGGTGCATACAGATATCTTTTGTCTATTGCCAATCATTCATTTATAAATTAGAACTTATTAGTAAGCTTTGATTATAGTTCAGCTTCTGATAATAGTAAATGAAATACCTATTAATACAAACTAAATCCAAAAAGCTAATAATTTTAAATGCGTATGCTAATTATATGGAACCTTCACGTCAGCATGAGTTTTTGAATAAGCTAAGGTCTTTCTCTAGCTTGCCACTTCAGCTTTCTGAAACAAGGCAACGTTGAAATTATTGATTCAGTTGGATTCTAGTTGTTTCATACCTTGCCTGTGTAATAAAACAGTTTTCACTTTCTGTAGTTTTATGCTCGGACTTTTAGTAGTTTAAAATTAGTATTTTGCATTGGAATTTTAATATTTTGAAATTATGAGGTTTGTTTGGTTTACCATGGTAGTAATGAGTTACGCGGTAAAGATCTGGTAGCTGAAACAGAACTGAAAACGTTTAAAAGTTCAGTCAGAAAGGGTGCCAGTTAAATTCGAACATCCGGAAATATCGTTGTTCCGATTTGACTGGAACCTCCTACATTATGTTTGATTAATAATTGAATGTTTTCAACAGTTGCAGTTGTTTTTGTTGCACCATTGCTACAAACTAGCGTCGTAAGAACCGCCCATTGAAAGCAGCTGTCTTTTTAATTGACTTTGACGTCAAAGGAGGCAAGTTTTCCAGATTTTTTGGTCGATTTTTTATTCTAAAACTGATTTTGTTTCAACCAGGTTTTCTTGTTAGGGTCTCATTTCAGAAGTTGCTCCCAAATTTGTTGATTCTTAGTTTTAATTATTCAACCAAGTTTGGGAAATAATACATACAGTACCGCTCAGAATCATTTACCTATTCGTGCGCGTGCAGAGTCATTGACTCTGCGCGCGTGCACTGATTGCGGTCGTTGATTCTACCCTTTGTTATACATGGTAGCTAAACAGAAACTGAGACGCAACTTGTGCACAAGTTTCTAGCTGGTCTGTTGCTGTTACGCTTTTGGCAGTGAAGTCAGTTAGATTACACCTTTTTGCTGTACTGCTGGCTTAAGGCCTTTATACTAATCACCATTAGCATATCAAAGGACTGCGTGCAGGCAGACACATTTCAAAGTTGAAATAAAGTAGCAAAAGCAACATGTAACCAAAGCGAACGTCGATTGTTATGATTAAATGTTGTAATCAA
>JASAND010029735.1:0-16279 GCA_030248195.1 Trissonchulus latispiculum | reverse complement strand
GGCGAATGGCAGCTTTGAAGCTTGGGCCTAGCAGTCAGTAGAAATTTTTAATTAATTATATTGGTAGTTGTGAAAAACGGGGGGTCGGGCACATAAACGCGACGGGTGCACATGGCTGGAAGGCAGCTAAAGATCTCCGGGTCCCCCTTTGCGATTTGGGCCCCTCCCTTTGGGGTGTCGCCCCCCCCCCTTGAAAAATTTTTCAGCTGTTTATATGCATAATTTGAGTGTTTTAAGGTGGTGATTCCCTTTGGTCACAAAAGTTTGCACCATTATTACTCGTTCATTACTTGGAGTTAAGAAGCCATTTTTATATCAAAATGTAGCTTGACATTTTCTCTTTTTAATGCATGCTACGGAACTAATGTTGCATTTATAAAATATTTTTAACACATTTTAGAAGAAGTATAATTTTCCAGAATTTTTGCAGACTCAACTAAATTTTTTCGCGAGACATCGGTTATATCATTCGATACCTCCATCAAATAGCTGGGGACGATTTTTTATTTATTGTGAAATCGCTCTTCGTTATAGAGAAATAAGCTGAAATGTGTGCGTAACCTGTATTTTGCCTACTTTTTCCAACTTTGTCAAGCGATTACTTTAGCTAGAAAGCAGCAATCGGGGCAACTAAAAAATCGTGCCTGGGTATATTTGTGCTGAACACATTTGTTCAGTAGCAGCCCTGAACCTTGCATGGTGAATGCTCCACAATCTTTGGAAAAAAATCGGTCGTGGTTTTGCAAAAACTACATTTTTTATGATAGCAGCCTACAGGATAGCAGTTGGAAGACGATCATGCGTCGGATAATTTGTCCCTGTGAGACCTTCAGATCGACGCCCTTAGTTTGATTTCATGGCCTGCGTAGTTCAAGAAAAATTGGATAATTTGATTTCTGCAAAAATGACAAGTTTTCGACGCCAAAACAAGAACATCGGCTATATCTCACGGTAGAGAAAAGCTAGAAACTTACTTTAAAAAGCAAAAATGTGAAGCTCCATGAGATCTTTCCAATGAATATAGTCATAACTGTATTGCAGCTGCCAAACGTTCAGAAACCCAACCCAAACAGGTGGTATGTATATCATATACACTTATGGCCCCCTCCATAAAAAATGCCAAGAAATCAGCCAGAAAGTTCTACATAAACTCGCCGAAGGCGCGAAATTTCAATCGTTCTGGATTTTGTCAGAAAATTCAGGCCAAATGAACTCAACGGCCGAAATTCTTTAGGGGGAGGACTAGACTTTTGCCGCAACTAGCTTGGATCGGTTTCATTTTTGCCACGAATATATACCATGTGCGTGGTCAAAAATACTTGGTCGTTGGTTCTTAGCATAGGCGTATATAATTGGGGGGGGGGGCATAGGTGTAACGGGGATTTGGGTTGGGGGGGGGCCGGGCCCCCGTTCCCCAAAATTTGGGGGCGGGCCCCCTTTTTAGACCTCCCCCAAACCCCCCCAAACCTCCCCCAAAAATTTTTTCTTATTTTAATGCCAAAAATCGCATTTTCAGCCATAGCTAATGCGAAAAAATTTGAGCCTTCTGAGCGATTTTTCAGGGCAAAAGTTGGTACCAAAAGGGGCACCCACTTTTTTGGGGGGGGGGGGCGATTTTTGGGGGGGGACGATTTTCGGGGGGGAAGGGTGTTTATGGGGGGCCCCCGCCCCCCAGTGGAAAAAGCCCAGGGGGGAGGGGGTGGTTTGCTGGCTTATTTTTAGGCCAAAATTTATGGGGGGGGGGCGCGATATGGGGGGGGGGCTCAAAGTTGCCCCCCCCATGGATGGGGGGGGCTCACCAAAAGTGGGGGGGGGCATATTTTTGGAATAAATTTTGCAAATTTTTACGTTTTTTTTCTGTAAAAATTGCAAAAAATCGCTAAAAAATGACTAATTTTAGGTGTTTTTTACGCTAAAATAGCGAAAATTTCGCTAAAATTCCGGCGAAGCCGGAAAAATTTTTGAAAATTTAGGGTAAAAATGGTGAAATCTGGCAATTTTTTGGGTTATGGGGGGAGGTCAAAATTTATGGGGGGGACCTCGAATGGGGGGGGAGGTTGAGCCAGGTTTGGGCTTCTCGTGGGGGGATCTCACAGGGGGTAAACTGTAGCCTGGTACACTTTGGTTTGGGGGGGGGTAACCCCCAGCCATTTTTCCAACCCCCCCCCAGAAAAAATTGGGCATTTTTAGAGTAAATTCTGCAAAATTTTTCAAAAAAGTCCAAATTTGTGGCTTAAAGTGTTTATTATTGAGAAATTCACATTTATAACGGTTATATGGACTTCTAGCCCTTATTCTGGACTCAGAAACATGTTGGCCATCAAGTTTTCGAGTTTAAAGCAATGTCTAATGTTAAAATTACTTAATGATTTAATGTTTTTCGGCATTAGCAATGACTGAAAATGCGATTTTTGGCATAAAAATATGAAAAATTTTTGGGGGAGGTTTGGGGGGGGGTCTAAAAAGGCCCCCCCAAAAATCCGGGGGAGCGCCCCCCCAACCCAAATCCCCATTGCACTATGGTTCTTACCTGCCTTTCAGTAAATGTGCAGCCGTCGCCTTTATGTCTATGTATAGCCATGGGGTGAAAAAAAACCCACCCCCTTTTTGGGGGGGAAAAAACCCACCCGCCTCCTGGGTCATGGGTTGGAGATATGAGCTCCAAAACATAGCAGCAGGAAGCGCGACTCTTTCTAACCTATGTTTGCAAAGATCAAGTCATTTCGTTCACTCCTGCTCATTTTATGACAATTTGAAAATGACAACTACTTTTTGGTTCAACCATCCAAAAATTTACCAAAAGTTTGGACCGATGTAACTTTTGACTGGGTTGGGTTAGAAAAGTTTTGCAAATATCTGCAATGATGGCAACTCTTCCTCTTTGCACACAGCCAAAATTAGACCGATCCGCTGTACCGTTGGTCTGGCACATTGCCAAACGTGGCGGGGAAAAAACCCACTTTGGGGGGAAAAAACCCACCCAAATTTTTTTGAAAAATTTTTTAACAACTCAACACGGAAACAATTAGAGACTATAGCACGGTACTATCGAGCACGCTGCGTCATCCTATGCGGTCAGATTCGGACAATTTTGCTTCCCTGGCTAGCTAGGGGCCAAAAACCTTGGAAGTGCCATTTCGCTGCTGGAGGACCCAATACAGGTACAATTGTGGATTTTAACAGCCAATTCTACGTAAAAACCATTCTCTACACGATAGAATAATAAGTTTTATCAAATTACATCATTTTTAGCATTTTTCAAAAATTGCCCTATGTTTATGTGTTAAACTTTATGAAACCTGGCCAGTTGATGCAGCATTTTCAACGGCACATGAGATCTCAAACAAAGCTACTTAGATCGGGTTTTTTGGTTTATACTAACTAAAAAGGGTTGAATTTTACACTGGAAGTGTCAGAATTGCGATAGAACAATTTTTAAGACCTGTGAGGGGTGGGTTTTATTTTCCCCCCATTTGGGTTTTTCCCCCCATTGGGGGTTTTTCCCCCGCTACTTTTTGCATTATACCGCTCTAACGGTACAACCTACAGAAGTGCAAATAGGCTTAAAAGAAAGTTCGGCACTTATTTAGATGGGGGGGGGGCGATTTTTTCGCCTTGGTCCCCCCTTATGGTTCGAAAAAATTTTTTGTCTCCGATTTGGCTGAGAAGTTGCCCTTTGGGTAAATCGAGGTCGCTGATTTCAAAAATCGAATCGAGAGATCGATCCGATCGATCGATCGATCAGTAGAATCGATCGATCAAAATCGATCAAAAAATTTTTTGTCTCCGATTTTCGCGAAAAGTCGCCTATAGGGTAATTCAGGGGCGCTGATTCCGAATCTACAATCGAAATTTCATGAAAATCGATCCTGCGCTCGCAAAAATCGATTTTCATCGATTTTTCGAAAATTCGTCAATAAGTCGACTTTGACAGCTCGGATTGAAATTTCGACTGCAGATTCGGAATCAGCGCCCCAAAATTACCGTATAGACGACTTTTCGCGAAAATCGGAGACAAAAAATTTTTTGATCGATTTTGATCGATCGATTCTACTGATCGATCGATCGATCGGATCGATCTCTCGATTCGATTTTTGAAATCAGCGACCTCGATTTACCCTAAGGGCAACTTCTCAGCCAAATCGGAGACAAAAAATTTTTTCGAACCATAAGGGGGCGAAAAAATCGCCCCCCCATCTAAATAAGTGCCGAAAGTTCTAAGTACGCCAAGTACGATGGTATATAAAGTTCTCAGAAAGCCCTTATAACAAAAAAGTTCCAGCCAAAATCCGAAAATGTGGCTTTCCCCCCCCCCATGGCTATATGTGACCAACCTTTTTGCATTTATGTGGCCAACCCAACCTTTTTCACAACTATATACCATACCAACATATATAATTAAAAATCTCTGCTGGCTGCAACACCCTAGCTTCATCATTCATTCTTGGGGCCAGGCGGTGATCCATACTGCTGGGCTATAGGCGCCCAGTACCCCTCAGAAACCCTAACACCCGGATAGGGTCACTCCATAGGACGGTCAGGAGGGAGGAGTCTCCGTCGGACAGACTCCTTTTGTGGGCAGGTTATCAAAAAGTGCTCCAGAGATTCTTCGTCCGAACTCCCGCAGTCGGGACACCCTAGCTTCAAGGTTGCCATTTGCCAATGTGATTTGGCACATGTGCCCATATCTGCGGAAAATACTAGACGTCTCTATCATAGGTGTACCAGGCTACAGTTTGCCCCCTGTGAGACCTCCCACCACGGAGAGGCCAGACCCCCCTCCCCCCCTACCCGACCTCAACTATATACTCCCCCCAAGCCGAGCTCAATCCCCCCTCCCCCCCTAAAATTGGGTCCAAACCAAGTAAAAAATGCGAAATTCTTAAAAATTTTTTTGCAATTTCTGAAATTTTCGAAAAAAATTCGAAAAAATGGCTGTAAATCAGCTATAAACAGCTAAAGATGGTTATTTATAGCAATTAAAAGGTAATATATATATGCAATTATAAACTACAGTCTGGGCTAATTTAGGCATATTTTAGTACAAATTTGTCAATTTTCAAGCCCTATTTTCGCATACGAAAACTATTGACAGAAGCTTTTAAGTATGTTTAATGGACTGTACATTGAAAAAGGAGCATTTTTAGTCCTTCCCCCCAAATTTCGGATTTCGGTGGGGTCCCCCTAGCCAAATTTGGACCTTCTACTCCCCCCCAACCCGAACAGGTGGTCTGGCTTATTTTTACTGGGGGGGGGGGTGGGGTGGGGCCCCGCCCCCCATTCGGCGACTTTCCCCCCCCCCATGAAAAGCCCCCATAAATTTGAACGGCTTATTCACGAATAAACAAATTGTATAAAAACCTCCTTGGCTTCATGAAATCAAACTATATATATAGCAAGGTTCACAAAAAAAGGACAAAAATCAATTTTTTGTTGAAAACTTTCAGGTTTCAGCCCCGATTGGAATATTGTTTATGCATGCATGTGCGCCGGGACTTGCTTTATATTCACACGTAAAATCGCGGCCCTCCACCTACAAATGAGAAAATAATAGCAAAATTTCGTGTCCTTTTTTTGTGAACGAATTCACAAAAAAAGGACAAAAGTTCACAAAATAAAGGACAGTACAAATTTTCTAATTACTGCTACTAAGCGTGCAAATGAATCGTAAAAACAATCAGTAAATTTGTTTTGCTTCATTTTAACTACATTTGAGGCACTGTTTTTCATGTTGACCCTTCCAGAAGACCAAAACTCGCCAGATCAGCAGGTCCCAATCATCCGACCGTAATGGCGCACATAGATCTCAAAATTCACTACCCAAAAGCAATTGGTAAATATTGATTCCACGCTTTAGTAAACTACTAACGCCAACTTTAAATATGTCTTGGATGCCATAGATGGTTCTAGTAGGATAAGGTAAAGTAGGATCAGGGTCACGTGACCATGGGTCACATGGGATAATAGTGCCGAATCCCAGCTTTCACTGCCAAAATGGTTGGAAATTATTTAGAATAACGCGTAAGCACGGTTAAAAGTTGTTTTACCTTACGAAATGCAATTTTTAGGTCACCAGCCCCCGTTGAGGTCATCATTTAGACCCACCGGTGACCATACTGCCTTTTAGACGATTTAATGTGCTTGTATTAAAGTTAGAGTTGCAATTTAAAGTTTAAATACGTTTTCTAATGCGCTCGAATTAAACAGTCAATAAAATTAGTTAAGTGCTCTCTGGGATCTGATCCGCTGATGAAAAATTTGTCCTTTTATTTGTGAACTTGTTCACAAAAAACAGGACATTAGGTCCCAGCCAAGCCAGAGGTTGCAGAAAAAGGAAAACTGTGCAGACGGGAAGGCAAAAGGGTGGGCTTGTCTGATGCACAGTTTGGGATAATTAGGTTCGACCATGGTAGAGTAGCAACAAAAACACTAACTTTGCCTCGAAACGTTTTTTGGTCCAATTTTGGGTACTTCCACTTAAATAAGTATGCTGTAAGAACGGGTTTAGCCCAAAACATGCAACTAACTTATGTTAAGCTAGGGATATGTGGCTATTAATACGCAAAAGTTTGAATCCGTAGGTTGCCGTTTTACAGGAAAAAACTGATGTCCTGTTTTTTGTGAATTTTTGGCTTGTCCTTTTTTTGTGAACCTGGCTATATATAAAATTTCGAGAAATTAAAGAAACGCAATTTTAAAATTTAAGGATTTGCTTTTGTTTCTATTTTTTTTTGAAAACGGGAGAACACAAAATTGGCTGCAAATTTTCAGTTTATCTCACACATGATCTCTCTTAAGAATATTCTCTCGCCTGCTGCTAACATTTGTGTATGTATGCACCCGTGCCTGTCTTTGTTTGCAGTATATAGCAAGTCGAAGGAGACAGGCACAATAGACCTAATGCCATGAAGCGTTACAGTTTGAAGCAAGAACCATGGTTTTTTGTGTTTTTTACTGTGTTTGAAATGTTTTTCGAATTTGAAAAAACCCTGGCAAGAACATAATTTCAAACTAGTGCAGGCAGACATGAACAAACTGGGGGGTCTGGGGGGAGAAGCCCCCCAGAAGTTGAAGAATTTTGTTTAAATTTTGCTTTTTCGGCTAAGGAAAATATTAATTTTTGTGTTCTTTTTCAACTTCTAATTTTGCTTTTTTCTCTGTTCTTTTTTAAAAATTTGTTCTTTCTGGAAAAATGTGTTCCAAAGAACACTTTTTGGAACAAAAAACTCTGTGCCCCCATTTTTGGTGAGCCATGGGGGCAACTTCGAGCCCCTCCCCCATAAAGCCCCCCATAAATTATGGCCTAAAAATAAGCCAGATGGTCTCTATCTTATCTGCATTTATAGTCAATCGGAAAAAAAAGCCACGTCAAAATTTCGGGAAAAAAAAGCCACGACCGCTGTGGCCTAACGGATGAAGCTATTGCAGTAATATTTGGCGTGTAGAATGGCGACCTCAATATAAGCCCACACGCTGATTTTTAGCTTTCTATCTCTCCTCTATAGTCAACAGCGGGGTCGACATTTTTTGGAAAATTTTGTTCCTGAAAAGGCGGGAAAACGGTAATGTTTCAAAAATTCATAACTTTAGTGTCAATAGCGCTATCTGAATAATTTCTATTGCAATCAAGAGAGAACATGTCTGGCTTTGTCCTCATACTATTGCAAACAGTTCAAGATGTCACGTTGTCTCTGGGCAGGTGTGGCTTTTTTTTCCCGATGATTTTGACCCATCGGGAAAAAAAGCCAGTCGATTGCGAGACCCATAGTGAGCAGTTTTTCTGGATTTCTGGCATGATAACTATGTTGAAAATAATCAGCAATTCAAGTTTTACAAAGCAACACCGTTTGTAGGTGCACAGTCCCTAAAATGAGCAGCTTTTGGACTAATATGTCACGTCAGTCGTTTTGACCGCTACACTCCACATTTCATCCTGAAACTGGCACATTTGGCCAAAAAGAGCATTACGAATTCATTGGAAAACACTATTTTGTGGTTAGCCTTCGTTTTAGCAAGTTTTTAAAAAATTTATATATATGTTTACGTTATATTTGATGAAACCTAGCCAGTTTATGCTGCAAACTAAAAAGTTCTATTTAATGCTTTACGAAGGCAATTTGCCTCGGTAAACAACAAATCTAGGGTAAATAAGCGACGCTGAACACGTTGGAACAATCAGAATTGGTCTACGCCTTCAGGATATGCTTCGACCAAAGTGGCTTTTTTTACCCGATGAGTGGCTTTTTTTCCCGATTTTGGCTTTTTTTCCCCAGGAAATAAATCACATAGTACTCTCTATTGCTACGGTCCAGAGAAGTCATTAATACATGAAAATAATCCGTAGGGGTTGCCATTCTTCAAACTGCAAAAATTTTCCCATAATTCCAAAAAATGAGTTCTACACGTCCAAAAGTTTGAAAAAATGGCGTTTTTTTCCCGATTGACTATATGTACATAAGGGAATTACTCTTCAAATTTGAAGTTTCGGCAAAATTTTAAAAATTTTTGGCTAACGAAAAGAAAATTTTTACTGGTGCGAGCTATATATAAGGCTGTAATTTGGCATATTTGGCTTTCTTCTTCTTTCTCATGAGCGTTTGCCTAGTGCGCAAAATGTCATGGGTTCGAGTCCCACCGGAGGTCCGAATTTTTCGGAACTTCGGTGGTACATGACTTTCTTCTTCTTTCTTATTTATATCCGAAGAACAAGTGCGACGGCCCTTGAGCTTGCTCTTCCTCCACTTTGTTTCTACTTACGTTGGTTCACGTATATACGTAGTAAAAATCATGTATATACATTGAACATTGGTACACATTGGTACACGTCACACGAATTCCGACAAAGCGTAATGAGACTGTGCCTCCGTATATCATCATGAAGCGCAACAGATACCCTACACATACATACAATCCGCTTTGGTCTAGGTCTTTCCATTAGTTCAGGGTGGCCAGGCAAAGTTTACCAAATTTCGGCACTTGGACGGACCAAAATTTTCAAAAATTTCAAAGTCCCAAAAAATTTGCTGGGAAGCAGTGGGATAATAACTACACTGCTATGCTATAATAACAATACACCCTCCTGGGTTATTTTGGATGCTCTTCAAGATAGGCTACTAAAATCCTAGATAGCTCCTACGCCTACCGGTAAGCCCACACTGGGGGTGGGTTTTTTCCCGCATTGGCGAGTGGGTTTTTCCCCCGCTTGACCATATATACGCAGCCGATACACCGGATTGGTTATAATGGCTGGAAAGAGGGCACCAAAATGAATATTTTTGCTTTTAAAATTAAAAGCTTTGAGCTATCTTTAGCGGTTAAGTAAGCGGTGAGTAAGTTAAGTAGCTGTTAATAAGCCAAAAACGATTTTTGTGGTCAAAATTACTGCCAAATCTCAGGGGATTTTTTACAGGGGGGGGCGGGGGCCCCTCGAAATTGACCTTCCCCCCCGAAAATGCCTTCCCCCCCCCCGAAATCGCCCCCCCCCCCGGATTTTTGCTTCCCCCCCCCCCGGGATTTTTTGGATGCCCAAAATTTTGCCAAAAATAGGCAAATTTTCAAAAATTTTTCGGCTTCGCCGAAGATTTTTTCGTAAAAATAGCTATTTTAAGCTTAAATCTGGCATTTTTGAGAACTTTTAGCGTTTCACCATGCAAAATACACCAAAAAATACCATTTTTTGGCTCATTTTTATAAAAAAATCTTCCGAAAATTTCTTCCCCCCCCCCCCCGCGGGCCCGGGGCCCACCGGAAGCCCCCCCCCCCCGAAAAAAATCCCTAAAAATACCTGAAATCTTACTGACAATTTTGACTTATTTATATTCAGTCGATATATACATCGTCCAATTGCACATTTTGTCCATGCCTATTCGCTGGAGTTCGTCACTTTAAGCTAGAGAATTCGCGGAAAAACCATTTTAGCAAAACTGCGATTATATTTTGTTTTGATCATCGATTTCTCCAAAACAATCCAATGGATTTGCGTGAGTTTTGGTATATTGAAAATTCACACTATTGCGGAGGGACATTTTTCTCGTTTTTTTGCTAATTTCGTAAGCTCATGTGAATGTACAAGTTATAAGCTTCAAAACGATGTATATAGCACTCGCTAACTCCAAAAACCGTAAAAGTTATAGCGTTTCGAAAAATGCAAAAATGCAAAAAATGCAAAAGCACTGCACAAAAGGATACCTGCACCTTAAGGCCATCAACTTTCAAATCTAGCTGCAGTCTAGCCACTGATCTAAAACCTCGGCCCTACTCCAAACACTCGTTTCACGGGCACGCCTCACCAGTAGCGTGGCCGAGAAAAAAACAGTGAGGAGGAATGCTAAAATTTGTTGGGGTCTGAGCTGAGCTCCACGAAGCTGAAAAAATTTTGTAGATTTGCAATCGGCTGAAGAATTTTTACCAATCACCTTGAATTAGAGACAATAGCTAAGGCTGAATAATGTTTTATGCTCCGAAACGTTGCATTAACTGACTAACCACGTCAAATAAGGTATTTTGAACCAATTTTTGCTGATTTAGCGTGAAAATTTTTTGAAAAATGGAGTTCACGCATTGCTGGGAAAAAATTCTGAGGAGGTGACCAGGATACTTTTCGGGGATTCCATCCATTCCTCCACTGTCTCTGGCTACGCGCCCACCTACGCAACTATGATATTATATTCCTTGTCGCGTGTTCACACATAGAGAAGACATGCTGGAGTTACGTATGTCATCGAAATTGCTACCTAGAAGCACCAAGCAGTTTTCCCGCCAGACTACTGGAAGCAGTTTTTTGATGGTTTGAAAATCCGTTTGAGTGGTACGTTAATATGATAGGGTTGGGTGCGGTAGCGCTGTTGTTGTTGTTGTTGAGTGTTTAAGTGCAAATGACAGTGTAAAAGAAGGTGCTGCTTGCGCTGATTATCTGCCCAAAAATTGTATGTATGGAGTTTAGTATACTGCAAAATCGCTTGCAACGATGTTTTTCCGATTTCTGCAAGTGCCTTCTCCTGCTCGATTCACCAGAGTTGCTGGGCTGGTTTCACTTTACAAATTACTTTAAAAAGTAGGTAAACAAGAAATAAAATTGCTCCTAAAGAGCAAAGAGAAGAATATGAGTTAGGGATGGGCGCGGAAAAAAAGGACTGGAAAAAAAAGGTTTTTCCGGTTTTTTCCATTTTTTTCCGATGGGGTGGAAAAAATGGAAAAATATTCCTAACGTTATTTTGACGATTTTTACAATGAAATATCATGTTTTCTGAGCTTTTCCAGCAATTTCACACTATTTACAACCTTTTCCGTGGGTCATACTAGGTGGGGGTATGTTAAATCTGACGAAATTTTATGTGGGTTTTTTCGACGCATCGGCAAGAAATGGAAAAATATTCGGGGCGTGTTCTGAAAGTTAATTTATGACCTCAGAACATTAAGAAACTATCAAAAACAGTGTTTAATGAGGTAAGAATACGATATTCATGAATTTTAGCTAATTTTGGGATTTGACATTTTTTCCCTTGGAATGTGAAAATGATTGCATAACTCAGGTAGAGTTAATAATTCCATACCTAACAGTCTAGTGTTCAACCATCCAAAACTGTTAAAATATCTGGAATTGTGTACTTTACGAAGCGTGTTACCTACGAAAACCACAAAGACTAGGTCTAGTATAACCGCCATGGTATACAGAAGTCACCTGTCCTTTGCTTTACAGCGTCACCCGCTGAAAATATTTGATTCCTATAATCAATACTCACTGGAACCTTTCTAAGCGCTTGTGTTATTGCATTACCCCTGTGGGGCTACTAAATATCGTGAAAACTGCTTCTGTGTATGCAAAAACATGAAATAACTTAACTTTTAGCACATTGCATAATTTTGGAGTGACCGGAAAAAAAAGGAAAAAAATGGAAAAAATGGAAAAAACCGGAAAAAATGTTTTTTTCCGGCAATCTTTTTTTCCGGAAAAAAACCAACCCAGATATGAGTCAACGTAGAATGTGTGTGAAATGGTAAATATTAGTATTGTCGGTTGGGGGCCGGTGCGGGGGCCTCACTGGATTTTTAGTCGTGAGAGCGGCGGTCCAGCAGGAGATAGATGATTGATTGAGTTTTGATTTAATGAGCTTTCTCCAATCCCCTTGGCCCATATCAAATTGTTACTATCATCTCGTTGCGAGCACTAACTGTGGAGTGGCTGACCAGCAGAGCATGGTGTTAGAGGAGAGCATTAGGTACTTTTGAAAACGTCAGGAGCCTTAAGGGTGGGTGCTGGGGGCCGTATTGCCTCGGTGGGTGTCTACCGGGGAGAGTTTTATAGTTCTTCATTTGGATCCCAATCACGCCGTTACTTCCTAGTGGTATATAACAGGCATCAAACATAAGCTCACCAGCATTTCTCACCATGTATGATGTACTAGCTCGGGAGACGGAAAACAGGTAAAATCCAATCCGTCAGCAGGAGACACGTTGCCAACTCCTGCTGACATCATCAACAATTACTAAAAGTATGCCTATCCGCTATCTGGTGACACATCGAGGATTAGTAAGGACGGATGGAGGTCGACCAGGACAGGTCAGTACCGCCTCAGTAGATTGACCATACCACCGGTACACTTCACTAGGTGTCAATATTTAGCCTTCTGTGCTGACTTCAATGGTTTGTCCAGCTTACCGGCACATAAAAGTGTGGGGGTGACTCTATGATTTAAGCTTCCTACCTCCAATGTGGATAACCCCGACGCGGTCGGAGTTATGACTATGGCCCTCCGGGAAGGAGGATTGATTGCCTGACAGGGTATTTTTTAGGGATTTTTTTTCGGGGGGGGGGCTTCCCGGGGGGGGGAAGAAATTTTCGGGGGGGGGGAAGATTTTTTTGCAAAAATGAGCCAAAAAATGGTATTTTTGGCGTATTTTGCGTGGTACAACGCCAAAAGTTCTCAAAAATGCCAGGATTTAAGCTAAAAATAGCTATTTTTACGAAAAAATCTCCGGCGAAGCCGGAAAATTTTTGAAATTTGGCCTATTTTTGGCAAAAATTTGGGCCTCCAAAAAATCCCGGGGGGGGGGAAGCAAAAATCCCGGGAGGGGGCGATTTCGGGGGGGAAGGCATTGTCGGGGGGGGGAAGGTCAATTTCGGGGGGGGGGGCCGCCCCCGCCCCCCCCCCTGTAAAAAATACCCTGGCCTGAAGTGAGTACTCCGAACGTGGTACCGGGAATCGCACTATACGGTGCACCGGCGTGAGCCGAGAACACCCAGTGGGCTGTTGTAATGGGCCGGGGCCTGTAGTGGGTGCCAGGTAGAGTGCTGTGCCGGGGAGGAGCGGCACCGGGTCTTAGTTTGTGGTTGCTGGTGGAGTGCCCTGCTACTTGGAACCGGTTGAATCCTTCTTTGATTGGGTGATTTTGTGAGCGGGCCCTCGGCATGTACCTGGCTCAACTGAAGGCCTAGAGTTGCTCTCTCTTCACCTCGACTGTTGGAATACCAGTGTGAAATGCTCGTAATTGGGAGTAATTTATATTTTCTTGTTTTGTTTTTTGTATCGGGAGCTAAGCACCAAACTGGGTGCATCTAAGGTTCTTCCTTCCAGCGTAAGCTGGCCCGGGTTAGAGTAATACAGTAATAATATTATTGTCGGTTGTAAATTTGAATAAGACAAGCATGTAGAATGCTAATATGAGTCTGGTGAGGTGGAACATGCAGAGGAGAGGACAAGTTTGTACACGGCACACGCACCAATATGAGTGGATACCAAGTAGACTCCATTGAGGATTGAGATAAAAACGCGACTTATACAACTTGTCTTAACTCCTGCGTAGCAATACGTTAGACTTTCGCAACGGATGCATGTATTATAGTCAGAGGGGGAAAAAGCATCACCGGCAAAGTGGGGGAAAAAAACAACGGCTCACCCTGCTCGACTGGTATAAGATAGAGATACAAAATCTAGTGCAAATGAAAGTTCAAGTCTTGTACTTTAAGATCATAATACAAATAACCGTTCCTGTCGATTGAGCCTTCGTGTGGCATGGGTCCGAAGTTGACACCCAAAAATTGTCCAAAAACCTAAGGATTTTTCAAATTTTCTAAGATTATGCCAACTTACTGGTAATAGTTACAGGAGTCATTTTGTGCATGAAGGGGTTTGTGGATGTGCTCTATAACGTGGGCTAGTCGGATTTTCGCTAGGTCACACGGTTGAGAAATAGTGACCATCTTTTTTTCCCCCACACTTTTTGCACCAGAGGGGGGGAAAAAACAACGGTGTGCTTTTTTTCCGGCAGTTTCGTTTTTTTGATTTAAGCAAAAATAACGACTAATTGTTTACTCAATTGAACTGTTATACCCCCCAATTGACCTTCCGCTGCCGAAAAGAGCCATATGACCTGCCCCTGTGGAGGAATGCTGGCAAATATTCCCAGGGGGGTAAATCATGCAGATAACAAGAAAATTAAAGTCCATAAACAATATTTTTGTGATATTATGAACTGTGGACATTCCAGAGAGTTTCACAAGTGTGGATATGCAAAAGACTCCACCCGAAATGTATGACCCCTGAACACTTTTGTGCGATTTTGCCACCCATCATAAATAAAACAGTCAATTTCTTGCGGGTTAATATTGCAAAATGGTGTATTTTATCATTGCAAGTTAACACAAAAGGCGATTAAATTATAAATTACCGGAAAAAATAAGATTTTGTAGACCAAAAATCTTAATTTCCTAGCAATGTTGGCTCATTACTAAGTTTGGCATTTACGATGGATAATACTAAGCTTGGCTGCCGGCAACGAGTTTTTAGAAGTAGATATTGCGTTTTATGCCTTTAAATGCCATTTATCTGCTGCTATGGTGGTAAAGGAACGAAATTTGGTGCCATCTTTTTTCCCAATTTCATTCTTTTTCCCCCACTTGTGGGGAAAAAAGATGGTCTATATTGAGGCTAGCCTACTAGAAGTACAACCGAATGCTGATTTTACTGGTGGTATAGAAAGTACAGGCCAAGCCCTACATGCTGGTATATAAAGCGTCTGGCTAGCTACAGTCTGTAGCGAGTAATAACCTTATTTCGAAAATCGTTGTTTTTCCCCCCTCTGACTATATTGTTCTTTTTAAGGAATGCCAATATAAGTCTGTAGCACGCTTAACAAAAAAGATCTAAATTTTGTTTTTTTGGCTGGAACTATCGTAGAACTAAACCAAATCGATTTCTTTGGTCCCATGATATATATACGTATGTATACTTAACAAATACAATATCAAAATCAAAACGTGGACACCCAGAGTCAGACCAACCTTATTCCGCTACCGGTTTCGGGGCTCCACGGCGGGGCCCTTCCTCATCCCTTCCCCTTCCTCCTGAGGAAGGGCCCCGCCGTGGAGCCCCGAAACCGGTAGCGGAATAAGGTTGGTCTGACTCTGGGTGTCCACGTTTTGATTTTGATATTGTATTTGATTTCATTGCATCCTCGTGGATCCGTGGACTGGTAGCCGTTTTGACTGTATCTTTCTCACTGATATGTATACTTAACAGTTATAGAATACAATTCGATCTTAAGGTGCTGGTTCGGGTATTCGCAGCAAATATTGAAAGACTATAATTTGCCCAATTCTTGGAATTCACCGATAGTTTTTATATCATTTTAAAGCTTAGACTGTGCTTGTTACAGCTAGATAAGTTATACCTGTCTCATTTCAAATGTTCGACTTGAACATGCGATAACAAGAAAACAATTTTTGAATATGGATTTCTCGAAATGTGGGAAAGCTACCGAAAAGCGACCAGTTCAGGCTTCAAAAGGAACGTGTACCCGAGGGCTAGTTTTTCTGAAATCTTTTAGTGATGAGGTAAGCTCAAGATTTTGAGAAAAATGTACATTTTGCCTGATTTTCGCCAAAATTTACAAGTTTGGATGCTTATTTCACTCGAACGGAAAGACCTCGGCAATTGTCCCGAAAATACGAGTCTAAAGCCGTTTTCTAATTGTTTGCGTGAGTTGTGAGAAATCCGTGTTCAAAGCAATTTGGTTGCGATTGATTTTCATTATTTCACATTTTCGTTGCTGTGCGTGGGCTCAGATGCCGAAGAGAGCTCTCCGCTGGGCATAACATGTGCTTTAGGACTAAATACTTGATCGACGGACCAGCGCTGTTGAAATTGTCGAAATCTAGCAATATTTGATTTTTCCAAAAATGGCCAGTTTTGGACCTCGAAAATCTATTTTCGCTGTTATCTCTTAAAAACCGTAGCAGTCGAAGAACACTCCCAGAGAATATGTAACTGAACGAAGTACA
>JASAND010029734.1:0-12206 GCA_030248195.1 Trissonchulus latispiculum | reverse complement strand
ACTAATTTTTGATTATATACCTATATATATATTGGTGCAGATCAAGTTTATGTTTGATTTCCGAATTTTGCTCTGGGTCGATTTTTAGAGATGGTCAAAAATGGAACAATCGACGTTTTTGCCATTTTGGTCGTTTTTAAGTCCATTTTTGCGCACACCGATTTTTCAAACGGCCCATGGAAAAATTTTTGTATACTATGTTTTGAAAATCTATAGTCAAGCGGGACAAAAACCCACTCGCCAATGCGGGAAAAAACCCACCCCCAGTGTGGGCTTACCGGTATGAGCTCTAGGATTTTAATAGCCTATCTTGAAGAGCATCCAAAATAACCCTGGAGGGTGTATTATTGTCGCTCCCACTGCTTCCCAGCAAATTTTTTGAGACTTTGAAATTTTCGAAAATTTTGGTCCGTCCAAGCACCGAAATTTGGCAAACTTTGCCTGGCCACCCTGAACTACTGGAAAGACTTAGACCAAAGCGGATTGTATGTATTTTTAGGGCATCTGTTGCGCATCATAATGATATATGCCACACTGCTCTAACCCCTCCGGTGCGACCTGGGGGTGACCTAGAGTTGGCGGGAAAAAATCCCACATGCGGGGAAAAAACCCACTTTTCAAAATTGAAAATTTTTCTAAGCTTTAGCAGGAAAGGTCAAACGAATACATACATTTGTTTAATAGAGCCTATAGATTAAATTGGGATAGGTTTTACCTGGGTTCGATCTGTTATGGGAGGTCCAGGGGGTCAAAATCGGACATGGTGCCATTTCAAGCCAAAATTTTAATTTATCCAAAAATGCTTATTTTTGCCTTAAAATGGGTCTAGTTTGGCTCTAAATACAAGAAAAACACGTTTTCTATACTATAGGATGCTTAAACTGCCGAAAATAAACAATTTTAAAAAATTTCCAAAATTTGCCTATGTTTATATATATATGTGTTAAACATACCAAATTTTCAAAAGTCACTATGACCTCAATTTTTCAACAAAAAACTAATATACAAGTAATAAAAATGCTCCTGCGGAGCATGAAAAAGTAATATGGGTAGTGGTGAGGTTGTAAAATCAAGAGAGGACTAGTCTTAAAAATGCCTAATATGGGGCTAGGTTCAAAAAAGAAGAGGACTAGGTTGTGGGCGAATTAATATGGGCACAGCTTCGCCGAGCAACCCATATTCGCGGACTGAAAAAGTTATATACACAAGAACAAAAAGTGCTCCTTCGTCGCATGTAAAATACATATGAGTCTTCGTAGGCAGGTTGTACATAATCAGAAACTAGCCTGTAAAATACATATGAGTTCCGTAGGGAGGTTGTAAATTAAGGAAAACAAGTTGCAACCGCTTAGCATATGAGCCTGTCCTACAACGAGGCTCATATTGGCGTATGTCATAATACGAATAATTTGCAGAGATATATTTTACTTTTGTATAAATCCATACTGTATAAAGCTTTCCATTACAAATTATCCTTCACATAGCTTGTTGATCAGTCATTATAGTGTGTGTGTGTGTGCATATGCTCAATACGGTACGCCATGAGGTGCTCTGACTCAGAGCCAAGTGGGAACGCATTCTGCCTGTGTATAATGCGAAAGTGTTTCGAGAATGCATTAGGTGTACCGTGTACCACAGCGTATCGCGAAATATAGGTGTGCCATAGTATTTCAGGAAACATCAGGTTGCATATACAGTTCAGCTTGAGCAGTCGTAGTTCACTTCAGTCCATTTCTTCTGGGCCACAACGTCTATTCATTTCTTCCGTAATGAGGATAAAGCCGAGGTTCTTTAATGAAGCTTTAATGTGGAATGCACTGTGACGCCAATATGAGCCTCGTTGTAGGACAGGCTCATTATGTTAAGCGGTTGCAACTTGTTTTCCTTAATTTACAACCTCCCTACGGAACTCATATGTATTTTACATGCGACGAAGGAGCACTTTTTGTTCTTGTTTTCTATTATTTTATATATGTATATATGCTCCTGAACCTGAAGGTATGTATATATAGATATCTTTCAACAGTAGCAAGCAAGCCAATCACAGCTCGTACCGCACCGCTTACACTCTACAGCCACTTTGGGTACGCAGCTCTATGACAAAAGTTGCTCAGCTCACTTAGGGCTTTCATTTAATACCAAATTTGACCACTTTTGGAAAATTTTAGTTTTGACCCAAACTCACCTAAGTCCCCACCCCACCCCACCACAGCACTCTACAGCCACTTTGAGCATGCAGTTCTATGACAAAAGTTGCTCAGCTCGCTTAGGGCTTTCATTTGGTACCAAATTTGACCACTTTTGAAAGATTTTATTTTTGACCCTGTAAACAGCTGTTACTTAGGGTGGCCTAGAGAGTGCCAACAGCTGTTCCGGGGAGAGCGTATGCGAAGTACGAAAGGCGGAGTAGGCTAGCTAACTGTTGCTACCCGTCTGTCACACTCAACTCGGTGTTCTATCACACCACTGTACCTGCTTCACACTCACACCCTCACCACACGACACGTCACACCTGAGTTATTTGAGTTATGCTAATTACTATAAACCGTAGCTGAGCCGGGTCTGTAAGTCAGATCCAAGAACTGCGGTAGCCGTAGAATAGTGTGCAAACTCGTTGGTAAGGTCAGGTTCGAAGTCAACACAAACCGTTCGGGGGCGTACTGAATCTAAAGCACCCCGATTAGTCTAAACACTGTAAGTCAGTTATAGTGAGCAACCGCCGTCTGAATAAGATTACCTACCGTTTATTAAGAATACACAGATAGCGCGGCAATAGTACAGATATATATATAAGTAGATAGATATATATATAATATCGTAGGTAGCCAAACAGGCTCACAAAGACAACACCGTCCAGCCTAGCAAATGTATATATACGAGCCAAACACTGAGACTGCAACCTTGTAGACTGAACCAGACCGGGCTCACAGCAAGACCACCAAGTCACAGACTGACCGACCTTGAGAAAGATTCAGAGTTTAAATACTTGGGCGGCATCCTTTTGATCGTCATCCTAAATGTCACACCAAAAAGGTTTCGTTGCTAATTTGGGCTTAGGTCTCGAAAGATAAACATGTTGCCCTTTTTGATGTCCCAAATCTTAGAATCTAGAGAGGAGGGGTAACACAGAAAACAAGAGTGCCTCAGAAAGGGGGGTCCTTAGAACACAGGAGTCCCTCAGAAAGGGGGGGTCCTTCCAAGACTCAATGACTCGCAGCACTCAAGGACCTCAACTGATATATGAACCAGAAACACGTAGCTAGCTATAGTTCGGTAATATACATAGATAGAAACACACAACAGTTAGCATTAATTATATATTAGGGTACAAAGCTTATATATCTAGGTATTTTATAGTGTATGTATATACTAGGTATGCTGGCTGGCTGGTTACAACCCAAAATCGCCTAAGTCTCCACCCCACCCCACCACAGCACTCTACAGCCACTTTGAGCATGCAGTTCTATGACAAAAGTTGCTCAGCTCGTTTAGGGCTTTCATTTGGTACCAAATTTGACCACTTTTGAAAGATTTTATTTTTGACCCAAAATCGCCTAAGTCCCCACCCCACCCCACCACAGCACTCTACATCCACTTTGAGCATGCAGTTCTATGACAAAAGTTGCTCAGCTCGTTTAGGGCTTTCATTTGGTACCAAATTTGACCACTTTTGAAAGATTTTATTTTTGACCCAAAATCGCCTAAGTCCCCACCCCACCCCACCACAGCACTCTACAGCCACTTTGAGCATGCAGTTCTATGATAAAAGTTGCTCAGCTCGCCTAGGGCTTTCATTTGGTACCAAATTTGACCACTTTTGAAAATTTTCATTTTTGACCCAATGACCTCCCACCGACCTGACCCTCCAGATGGCAAAGTGGAACCAGCACAGCAAGATGGGTGGGTCAGACGGCAAAACGGATGCCAGGAATGAGCTGGGCGCACCAGAAAACCCCCATAGACAATGGTTTGAGAGGCTATGTACAGTTCTATATGGTGTTCCCGGAAGTCGGTACCGACCGGACCCTCCAGATGGCAAAGTGGAACCAGCACAGCAAGATGGGTGGGTCAGACGGCAAAACGGACACCGGGAATGTGCTGGGCGCACCAGAAAACCCCTATAGACAAAGTTTGGAGAGGCTAAGTAAAGCCTGTTATGGACCTCCGGGAAGCGGTTACCGATTTGACCCCTCAGACGGTCAAGTGGAACAAGGCCAGCAACTTGGGTTACTCGGGCAGCAAAACTGCTAGCGGGAGTCGATTCTCCGCCCCAAAAAACCTTTGTATGCAAAATTTGGGCCACCCATGTAGCAAAATAAGCGAAAAAATTAAGTTCAAAGTTCGACCCAAAATTCACCAACTTTGGCCGGCCAGTACCGAAAAATTACGCACAGAGACGGAAAATCATATAGCATTTGAACGACCCCGATATGTGTACTGTTTAACCATATGGTCAGTATTGCCCCATATATAGCCCAGTCTGACTTATTAAGGCGCCTTTGAAGCATACTTTTTGGCCATTTTAGCGTTTTGGCCGACTTTGGCCCCCAGCCAAAAATTTTTTCCGGGTTCGGGAGGCATAAAAACTAGCTTATTTTCTTATTTTTGATTTGCACTACAAGAATATATATGGGTTTCATAGGCAAAAATTTTTCTATCTGTAGTTATTCAAGCTACAAAACCCCCTTATGAGACATCAAAAGCGAGAAACCGGAAAAAAAGAAAAAACACAATTTTCGTAAGCGATTTTTGGCGTAACTTTTTAACGGAAAGTGGTACGGGCATGAAACTTGGCAAATATACTAAACTCGACACGTACAATTTTTTGCGCACATAATCTGCGCAGGATCTGCGCAGCTTCTGGGCAGCCTTGTTTTACACGGTCATTCGACCATTTTCACTCATATTATGGGTTTTTTCCCCGCCACGTTTGGCAATGTGCCAGTCTAACGGTGCATCGGATAGGTCTAATTTTTGCTGTGTGCAAAGAGGAAGACTTGCCATCATTGCAGATATTTGCAAAACTTTTCTAGCCCAACCCTGTCAAAAGTTACATCGGTCCAAACTTTTGCCAAATTTTTGGAAGGTTGGACCAAAAAGTAGGTATCATTTTCAAAATGTCATAAAATGAGCAAGAGTGAACCAAATGACCTGATCTTTGCACACATAGGTTAGAAAGACTGGCATTTTTTTAGGGTTTTGAAAGTGGGGGGGGGCTTCCCCCCCCCCCCCCCGAGGGGGGGGGGGTGGGGGGGGGGGGGGGCTTCCGAAAAGTGGGGGGGGGCGACCCAAAGGTAAAATATACCGAAATTTTTAGCGAAAAATTAGCATTTTTAAGGTAAAAACGCAAAAAATCGCTGTTTTTAAGCTTAAAATGAGCTTATAAGTCCATAAATTAGCTAAAAATTGAGAAAATTTTTGAAAATTGGACCTCAAAAACCTAATTTTTTGACACTTTTGGGCGACCCCAAAAAATGGGTGGGAGCTTGCCGAAAAGTGGGGGAGGGGGCTCCGAAATGTGGGGGGGGGAACCAAAAGTGTGTGGGGGGCCCCCCCACCCCCCACCCCCACTAAAAAAATGCCAGAAAGAGTCGCGCTTTCTGCTGGTATGTTTTGGAGCTCCTAGCTCCAACCCGTGACCCCAGGAGGCGGGTGGGTTTTTTCCCCCAAAACAGGGGGTGGGTTTTTTTCACCCCATGGCTATACACCTATGCCGGGCCCCCCTGGATCCGTCACTGGCTCAGACCCCCCTCCATAGTGTCCCTGGAACTTTGGGTCTGGGGGGCGGTAAATCTTGGCCGACCTCCGAAATGTGATAGGGGTACCCTCCCAACCCCCCCCCCCTTACGTAATTCGCACCTCAGAAATTTCGAAAAATGGCCAAAAAATGCAAAATTTTCTGTAATTTAGCCCTTTTTGCATCAAAATAATGTGTTTTTTTTTTCGTCCGAACTTTTTGCGGTCCGTGGCGCAGTGCCCCAAAATTTTTTGCGTAATTTGGAAAAAAATTACGCCACGCCTGTTTTCGCTCAAAAAACCTATTTTTGTGTCATTTTATACTTTATTTAACGTTTTAAAGCATTTTAAATGCTTAATTTATCGTTTCGCCACGCCAGAGAGGAGCCTTCGAAAATTTTACGCAATTCTTAGCGCAAAAGTGGGTGAATAGAATATATGAAACATTTATCAGCAGGAATTGTTGAAAATTGGACTTCGGAACTGTGAGTGCGTTTTTGCAAGAAGTTTGTCTTCTGAAAATTTTTTTCGCGATTTCACTATCTTGTTTTCGACATATATAAATGAATACAACGTGTTTTGATTATTTAACATTGTCGTTTTAACGACATTAAAGAAAGATCAGAGACGAATACGCTAAAGAAAGAACGTTAATGTTAAAGCTGGGAACGAAATAGAACAATTACAATGTAGATGCGCCGAAGGCGCAAAAATTTTTCAATAATGTCTTTTGTAGTTCAAAACTTTTCAAGAAATTAATAAATAGTTGATTCAAAAACCGTCCATTTTCGTGTTCTAAGAAAATTGTGTGGCCACGCGCGAGGGGTAAGTTTCGTAAAGCTGAACAGATTATATCCATCTACAATTTTCATTTTTAATAAACGTACGGTTCCTGCACTTGATGTGTTGTATAAAATGCTTTGATGCCCCAAACAATTTTGCAAAGGCACTTTTGAAATATATAGTGGAAAACAAAACATAGCTGATACAATTCAACGTTTTAGCATCAACATCAATCAACAATAAACAACCATAAAGTTTTGGAGTAAACTCAAATAAGGAAAGGTATATACACACAAGGCGGGGGTCTGGGGGCGGCAGCCCCCAGCAAAAATTAGGAGAATTTTAAAATTTTTGACTCGAAATCGAATTTTTTTAGCATATTTTGGCTCAAAAATTTTGCGTACTGTGGCGCAAAGGCCCAAAATTTTTTGCGTATTTCAGAAAAAAATTGCGTAATTTCGCAGTTTGTGGCGCAAAAAAAAACCCAGAGTCTTGTTGTCAAAATTTTAGAAAAATTTTTCAAAAAATGACCATTTTTCGGCCAACTTTAGCTAACTTTTTGGGTCCAAAAATCGTTTGGGGGGTTCGGGGGGGGGGTAGCCTAAAGTTGGGGGACGGTAAGTCAAAAAATATGGGGGGGTCAAGTTGGTCGAAAATTTTGGGGGGGCGCCCCCCCCAACCCCCCCCCCCCAAGGGAAACTATGCCCCCCTCCCCCCCAAAATGGGGTCCAAACTACAAAAAGGCAAAAAATTTGGAAGTATTTTCGGCAATTTTGAAATTTTATAGCCATGGGGTGAAAAAAACCCACCCCTTTTTTGGGGGGGGGAAACCCACCCGCCTCCTGGGTCACGGGTTGGAGCTAGGAGCTCCAAAACATACCAGCAGAAAGCGCGACTCTTTCTAACCTATGTGTGCAAAGATCAGGTCATTTGGTTCACTCTTGCTCATTTTATGACATTTTGAAAATGATATATATATACCTACTTTTTGGTCCAACCTTCCAAAAATTTGGCAAAAGTTTGGACCGATGTAACGTTTGACTGGGTTGGGCTAGAAAAGTTTTGCAAATATCTGCAATGATGGCAAGTCTTCCTCTTTGCACACAGCAAAAATTAGACCGATCCGATGCACCGTTAGACTGGCACATTGCCAAACGTGGCGGGGGAAAAAACCCACTTTGGGGGGGAAAAACCCACCCAAATTTTTTTGAAAAATTTTTTACCAGCTCAACTGGGAAACAATTCGGGACTGTAGTACGATATTATCGAGGACGCTGCGTCACCCTATGCTGTCAGATTTGGACAATTTTGAATACTTGGGTAGCTAGAGGCATAAAACCCTAAAAGTGCAATTTCGCTGCTGGATGACCCAGCAGAGGTCTAATTGTGACTTTTAATAGCCAATTGTACGTAAAAAACCATTCTCTACACGTTAGAATAATAAGTTTTATCAAATTACATCGTTTTTAGCATTTTTCAAAAATTGCCCTATGTTTATGTGTTAAACTTTATGAAACCTGTCCATTTGATGCTGCATTTTCAATGGCACATGAGATCTCAAAAAAAGCTACCTAGGTCGGGTTTTTTGACTCATACTAACTAAAAAAGAGTTGAATTTTACACAGGAAGTGTCAGAATCGCGCTACGACAATTTTTAGGACCTGTGAGGGGTGGGTTTATTTTCCCCCCATTTGGGTTTTTTCCCCCCATTGGGTTTTTTTCCCCCGCTACTTTTTGCATTATACCGGCCTAACGGTACAACCTAGAGAAGTGCAAATGGGCTTAAAAGAAAGTTCTAGGTACGCCAAGTACGATGGTATATAGAGTTCTCAGCAGGGTTTTTTTTTTGAAAATCGGACCTGCGTAAATTTTGCGTATTTTTGTTTTCGAGTGCGTATTTTTATTTTCGACTGCGTAAAATTACAAAAATCGCTTCTCGACGTTATAAACGCTATAAACGCATTTATCGTCGAATTAATTCGTTTTTAAGAGTTTTTAAACAACCTTAAACAGGTCTTAGCATCATTTTACGTTGCGTGCCGATTGAACTATAGTGTAAAAGTATGAATATTTGATGCGAAATAGATACGCAGGGGGTCGGGGGGGCGCAGCCCCCCAGAAGTTGAAGAAAATTTTAAATTTTTGATTAAATTTGCTCTTAAAACTTTGAATTCTTTGCCTGGAGCAATTTAATAGTAAAGTTAATTGTTGGTTAGACAAATAGAGCTTACGAATAGAACAAATAGAGTCTTAGAACAGATAAGATTTTAGTTAACTATGTCAAATCAAAATAGAAACAAAAACAAAACATGTATATATTATATATTTATACATGTGCTTAGAAGCAACTGCAGACGGAAGGATCAATGTAGAAGCGAAGAGGTACGTAAGTGGGGGGTCTGGGGGGGCGGAGCCCCCCAGAAGAAGCCAGAGCCCAAACTACGTTGAATTGTCTCAAAAAATTAATTTAGAGCACTCTGGAAATTCTTGCTACCGAATTTTCCGGCTGCGTATTTTGGTGCGTATTTTTGTTTTTGACTGCGTATTTTTAAGCTCGACTGCGTAAATACGCAGTATTTTACGCAAAAAAAAACCGTGGTTCTCAGCTAGCCCTTATAACAAAAAAGTTCCAGCCAAAATCCGAAAAAGTGGGTTTTTTTTCCCCCCATGGCTATATGTTTTGAAAAAAATTTTGTCTCCGATTTGGATGAGAAGGTGCCCCTAGGGTAAATCGAGGTCGCTGATTTCAAAAATCGAATCGAGAGATTGATCTGATCAATTGATCGATCAGTAGAATCGATCGATCAAAATCGATCAAAAAAATTTTTTGTCTCCGATTTTCGCGAAAAGTCACCTATAGGGTAATTCGGGGGCGCTGATTCCGAATCTGCAGTCGAAATTTCATAAAAATCGATCCTGCATCCGCAAAAATCGATTTTCATCGATTTTTTCAAAAATCGTCTATAAGTCGAATTCGGCAGCTCTGATCGAAATTTCGACTCCAGATTCGGAATCAGCGCCCCTGAATTACCCTATAGGCGACTTTTCGCGAAAATCGGAGACAAAAAATTTGTTGATCGATTTTGATCGATCGATTCTACTGATCGATCGATTGATCGGATCGATCTCTCGATTCGATTTTTGAAATCAGCGACCTCGATTTACCTTAGGGGCACCTTCTCATCCAAATCGGAGACAAAAAAATTTTTTCGAAACATAAGGCCAAGCGCCAAGGGGGGACCAAGGCAAAATTTTTGTCCCCCCATCTTCATAGTTTCCTTTGGGGGGGAGGGGGGCGGGGGGTATCCCCCCCAAAAATTTTTGACCAAATTTACCCCCCCCCCAGATTTTTTGACTTACCCTCCCCCAACTTTTGGCTACCCCCCCCCGAACCCCCCCAACGATTTTTGGACCCAAAAAGTTAGCTAAATTTGGTCGAAAAATGGTCATTTTTTGAAAAATTTTTCTAAAATTTTGAACTAAAATCGCTTTAAAACGGTGCAAAAGCGCCTAAAACGTTAAGAACAAGCCTTATTTTGATGAAAAAAGGGCTAAATTACAGAAAATTTTGCATTTTTGGCCATTTTTCGAAATTTCTGAGGTCCGAAATCTGGGGGGGGGTTGGGGGGGTACCCTCCATCACATTTCGGAGGTCGGCCAAGATTTACCCCCCCCCCCCCAGACCCAAAGTTCCAGGGAAACTATGCCCATCTTTATAAGTGCCGAAAAAAACCCACCCAAATTTTTTTGAAAATTTTTTTACCAGCTCAACTGGGAAACAATTCGGGACTGTAGTACGATATTATCGAGGACGCTGCGTCACCCTATGCTGTCAGATTTGGACAATTTTGAATACTTGGGTAGCTAGAGGCATAAAACCCTAAAAGTGCAATTTCGCTGCTGGATGACCCAGCAGAGGTCTAATTGTGACTTTTAATAGCCAATTGTACGTAAAAACCATTCTCTACACGTTAGAATAATAAGCTTTATCAAATTACATCGTTTTTAGCATTTTTCAAAAATTGCCCTATGTTTATGTGTTAAACTTTATGAAACCTGTCCATTTGATGCTGCATTTTCAATGGCACATGAGATCTCAAAAAAAGCTACCTAGGTCGAGTTTTTTGACTCATACTAACTAAAAAAGAGTTGAATTTTACACAGGAAGTGTCAGAGTCGCGCTGCGACAATTTTTAGGACCTGTGAGGGGTGGGTTTATTTTCCCCCCATTTGGGTTTTTCCCCCCATTAGGTTTTTTCCCCCGCTACTTTTTGCATTATACCGGCCTAACGGTACAACCTAGAGAAGTGCAAATGGGCTTAAAAGAAAGTTCTAAGTAGGTCTAAATAGGCCGAAAAATTTTGAAAATTCAGTTAGAAAAGCGCCGAAGGCGAGAAAAATTTTGAAAATTCAGTTAGAAATGATATAGTTAGTTTGATTCAGTTAGTATGATATATGGGTTTTCAAAATCTGCAGATAGGCGGAATATTGGTCTTGGTCAATATACGTTGAATTTGCTCCTGGTTTAGTTCCTCTGAGTTTGCTCAATTTCTCATTAAATTTAAAATCTATGAGAAACTCTCATTAGCAAGTGATTACGAGTGATTGGCTCAATGTTAAGGAAAAGATAAATGCATAGTTGGTTAGCTAAAGACTGATTACGATTACTTGAGATGGGAGGATTAATTCACAAAAAACATTTTAAATATATATAGTATATATATATATATATATATATATATATATATAGTAACTATACAGCGCGCTGTCAGGAAAAGAACGAGAAGTGTAATATAAACAGTAAAGGTAAAGGTAAAGGTTTACCCCAGGAGATATCTCCGTCCTGCCACAGAACATGGGGTGCCGGTGCTCATCCCCGGATTCTCAGCCGTAGAGCCAGGAGTGTCACCTCAAATGATGACTGCATCCGTGGAAGGGGGGCCGGCCCTTCTGCACAGACTCCTGTTACCTTCCCACCCTAGTGGTACCCATTTACCGACCAGTTAAGGATGGATAGCTGGGTTGGCTAGAGTCGAGAAAGCTTTGTGGCCTCCGGGGATCGAACCACCGACCGTAAGATCGGAACTTCTGACCAGCGCCTTAGACCACTCGGCCAACTCGACTCAATATATAAATATAAAATATAAACTATAAACTATAAATATAAACTATAAACCAAACTATATATATTAAATATAAAATATAAACGAATATAAACAGTATATAATAAATATTCAATGGATTGAGCCATTGAATGTGTGCATTCAATGGTTTTGCCATTGAATGTACACATTCAATTAAGAAAATCATTGAATGTAAAGATTCAATGATTTGACCATTTGAATGTATACATTCAATGATATTGTACACATTCAATGCAACATATATCATGAGGGTGCGAAACCCCTCATAATATGAGCTATAAAGGCAATTTGCAGATTAGGGAAACAGTTAATCAGCCAAAACTAATTAACGGTAAGGAGTTGAGAGCTAAAGTTTACATTTTTGAAATCTCCAGGCCAAGAGCTTTCGAATGATACCAAACTTGCCCGGAAAAAATGAACTTTGAAAAATCGACTTTTTGATACAAGTTTAAAAGTGGGTTTTTTTCTCTGTATCGACCACTTTTTGACATTTATAAGGCCATTTTTGCGATTTTTCAAACGGCCCATAGGAAAAAATTTTCT